>BBXU01002210.1:0-55806 GCA_001598975.1 Parachlorella kessleri
TCCAGATAGCATGGAGGGTTTCTCCAATTACATTACATTACGCACATTCAACGTGTATGGAGCCACCAGGACTCATGGGACGGAGACTTCCATCAAGCGCATTCAATGCTGATAGACCTCTGAAACATGAAACAAAGTCTCTCCCCACAGCTCGCAATCCACTGCCTGAAACCTCCCTGGATGGAGAGATCCCAGCAGACTTCCTGCCTAAACGACCTGCCTAAAGGTCAGACCATCGACATCATCCCCAACACCAAGGCCACTACCAGCACCCATACTCCCACAAAGGGGTGTCCCTCACACCACCCCCAAGGACCTTCATGCCCTACCTGCAGGAGCGTGAGGTAGGCGATGGTGAGCAGCAGGGCTCCTATGGCCAGGCCAAACCCCATCCAAGCCGTGCCCGTGGTCAGGCTGCCCTGCGCGCTGCCCCCGCCCTGCAGCGCTCGAGCACATGTGCAGCTGAGCAGCAGATTCTCAGCAGTGCGTAATCAGTTCTGCATGCCGCCTCCACTGCTTAAAGCCCTTTGGCAATTGGGTCCTCCAACAGGGCAAGCCTGCCTGCCAGCCAGCATAGATGGATTGCCCTGTGGCTGTGAAAGGGGTCTTGCTGAGGCGAGCCGTCACTCGCACACGCTGCTTGCCAGCCGACCCTGCTGGCCTACCCTAACAGTCACAGGCAACAGCCTCACAGCCACACTACCTGTCAGTGGCATTGCAGCCTTCCACGGTAAATCCCTCACTGGAGAAGCACCAAGCCGATGCAGCTGATGGCTAGGATGACTCACCGCGACGGCATTGGGCACCACAATCATAGCTGCACCACCTATCATAACAACCGCCGCTACTGGAAGCATACGTGGCAGGGGGATCTTCAACCAGAGCCGGCCGCCCAGTGCCACCCCCACCACCGTAAATAGGGTGATTAGCATGACTGCAGCACGACAGAAGCATAGCAGTATGCTTTTTGTGAGAAGTCAGCACGTTGTAGAGCTATTGAAAAGGTTGGTTTGAGGGTCCAGGACATCACTTGTGCCAATAAATAGAAGGGATACAGGCAATCATAGCACTGGAGGTAGAGTGCTGGATGGATAGCAGCCAATTGTTGTTGACAACAGGCAAGAGCGACAGCCACAACCCATACCTTGGAGCTGTCCTAATGGAAGTGCAAAGCAACCCATGCAAGACCATAAGGCTGCCGACGCCAGGTACTGTTCCAGACAAGCCGCCAAAACATTCGCCGACACACCTTCACTGCACCGCCCAGGACATGCATGCAACTGTAGCTCCAGAGCGCAACACCACCCCACCCACACAAGACGCAACCCCAGGACGAAGCAATGCACAAACAATGCCCACATATCACAGCCCCGCCGCACCTATGGACGGGTCCACGAACTTTGGCGCGAAGTTGAGCAGCACTATGACGCCCAGGTAGGAGGCCGACACAGCCAGCAGCACAGCGGTACGGTGCACCCGGGGGTGCCTGTCGTACACCCTCGACAGCCCGGGCAGCGTGGGCACTCGGCTCAGGCCTGGCATGGGCAAGAAGAGCAGGGTCAGAGCGGAAGGGCAAGCACTCTCCTCCTCTGCTTCAACTCCTTGAAATGCCACTGTTTGTTAAGCTGACTTCCGCTGCTTTCCCTGGCAAACACGCCCCCCCCTGAGGCACAGCCAGCTGGCAGGTAAGCAGCAGGCTCAGGCTTTGTATAACCACGCCAGCTCTCGTCCCTGTTGCCGCAGCACGCACCACAACTCGTCTGAAACCAGCTCACCCACCTGCCACTGCCGCGGCATCAGGCACCGTGGGGCCATGGGCAGGCTTGGCGCTGGCTGCTGCTGCCTCCTCATCACTGGCATCCTCGAGGCTGTCGCCATTGGCAGCATAGCCAGTGTAGTCAGTGGTGCCTGTAGGGCATGAGCAAGCAGAGAACCCTGATGATGGCTCACCCAGCAACCAATAGAAGAACTTGCTGGCTGGGATCAAACTGCCAGCGGGAGGTAAGAGCGCCACACTGCCTTGGTAATTGCAAGCCTGCTAGCCAGAAGCTTGCGGGGATTGTTAGCCAAATTACCAGGCCCAAATCTCAACAGCATTCTAGATTCCAAAAGAAGAGTTGTGATACATCACCAAGTACACTGCTGGGTCCACCCATGTGCCGCACCTTTGCCATTGCTAGGCGAGCCCTGCTGCCTGCGCTGCTGCTGCTGCTGCGGCTCTCGCCGCCTGGCCCTTCGCCGCCGCAGGTACCAGTAGCGTGGCAGAGAGTAGAATAGGAGGAGCGGCGGCATTGCGAACAGGAGGACAATGCAGGTGATGCGCAGGGGAGGCACATTTGGGGTTGTCGTCACCTGACACCAGGGCGGGCAGGCAAAAGCAACTCTGGACCATCCCCTGCCATCCACAAGCAGCTGCTTATCCATTGCCTCCTATTGGACTCTCCTTGAGAGGTAGCACAGCAGTTCAGCAGTTCACAAGCTCGTACCTTGGTGCCACCACTGCCCACTTGCTGACAGCTGGCAGTGTTGAAACCTGCAAAAGCACAGTGGACTTGGCAGCACCCACCTCCAGGTACCTAGTCAGCACACCCAGCAGGGCCGGAAAGCAGGGCTGGATTGCTGCCAGTGCCAGCCACAACAAGAGCTCCGCGGCGCTCAGCTGGGGAGGCTGTGCTGAGTTGGACACCGGCGGCGGTCCCCGTTCAGTGTCACTGCCCAGGAAATTGCTGGGAGGACGTGACTTGGCATGTGAACTGGACCTAGCTAGGCTCTTGACCTCAATAGAGGTCTCCAAGGCTGCTCCTGAAGACATCTTGCTGTAGCTGTTGCGACGGCGAACACAACGTTAGCTTGGCCACCTGTCGTGACTGCTGGTGAAAACCTGCAACGTAAGGGCGGAAGGAGCCCTCAGGGAGCTGAGAGAGCATGCCATGCTGTGGCTGCTGGATACCGCACCTGAACAAAAGCCGTAGTCAGCGAGTACGAGCTGTTGTGTCCAGCACGTCTGGTGTTGGCGGCTAACCCTTCGGCCTTGACCACTTACTGATGTGCAAGCTTACTTCACATGTGGCCACCCTTGCTCCATCTGCAGTCGCAGACGGCGACACCGACTATTCACCAATCATCTGGCAAGCGGGGTGCCGGTTGCCCCTTGGGTCGTCGCGGCGCCCTACACTGGGCATGACATGGGACATGACTAATAGTCCACTGGTTCACTGGTCCATCGGCTTTTTCCTGTCTCACACTTTGTTTGCTTGATAAATAGTTCATAAGTGTGGTTTCTCAGTTGGGAGCCTATTCACCCAACCACCCAATCCTTGCCAAGGGGCAGAAGATGATGGCTCATGACGTTCCCTGTGCAGTCTAGTGGGAAACCAGAACCGAGCTCCTCTTGTTGGCTGACGCAGCCCACAGGTGAAAAGTCAACGGTGAACTGATCCTGGAAAACTAAACGAAGCAGCAACTTGCAAAACGAGACACCCGAAACAAGGCAAAGAGCAAGCCACCAAGAGTCAAACAGCGTCCACTGTGAGCAACTACACGGGCCCTGGAGGCTTCAAAAGCAAATCAACAAGCAAACAAACGAGCACGCCAAGCCGTGGCATGGCACAAGGGTGTCAAAGCCAACGGGTGAACAACAATCATGGGATACTACAGAAAGCGGCAACTCGGGGCAACAACAGACCCCCGAAACAAGGCAAAGAGCAAGCCAGCAGGAGTCAAACAGCATCCACGGAGAGCAGCTACACGGGCCCTGGAGGCTGACAAATAGCAAGCGACCAAACAGCAAGGCAAGGCAAGGCGTAGCACAAGAAACCAGCAGGAGAAAAGTGAGTGCAGTGCAAGGGCGGAAGCACGTCCTGCAGTGGAGCAACGCGGGAAGTTCTGTGAAACATGCCATGAAAAGCAATGGACACCCGGACGTCTAGTGAGGAGCAGCAGCTGCCTCACCCTGGGAGGCCCCTGAGGGTGGCTGCCTCAATGCAGCCCGTGCCAGCCTCCTAGCCTCCCACCACTGGAATCCCATGTAGGCGGTGATGGACGAAGCCAGCAAGGCCACCCCAGCAATCTGCACGCAGAGCAGCAATAGTTTTAGCCTGCTACTGTACTGGCTGGCTTTACTCTTATACATGTGGACACCACTCCCCTCCGCATTGGAGAAGAAGTGACGCACTCTGCTCCATAACGGCATGGGGGGATGGGGGATGGAGTGGAGTGCATTGACCCATACAAGCAGGATTCCTGTGGGCGTAGGGATGCGCGCCATGCACCCTTCTCACAAGACAGATCTTCTGGGTCCATCTGCTGTAACTGTACAGCTGGGGTTGGCTCCTATTGCGCTGCCCTAACTTTGGGCACTGCAGACTTCCCGATGCCCCACCCCACCCCAAACATGGTAGCTTTCTTCGTGCCACAATGACGTCTATGGCAGCTTACCAGCCGGCGTAGCAATCACAATACAGCATCTCTGCCGATACTTCGCCATGCAACCCTTCCCTGCTGCCTACCAATACCAAGAGCTTACCTGCACGCCTGTCTTGACCACCGTGGCCCCCAGTATGATCTTGGAGGCCACGATGCTGGCGATGAGGCGCAGGCCCATGAACATGGCCACCGTGTTGCTCCCCAGCTTCATGGTCGCCCACTGCGAGTGGGATTGCCAGACGCAGGGGTGAGTTTCTTTAGAGCTGTGGTGCAACCAGGGCATGGCAAGCGGGGATCTGACCAGGGGGATGATGAGAGACAGTCCCGGCAGGAGGGGGGTGCTGATGGCCGGCTGGCCAACCAGGCGCCATCAGCCGTACTCACCTCTATTGTAGGCAAAGAAAGGTAGGGACTTGGCAGCGGTGCGATGAAGACGCGTTAATGTTTCTCTAGTGCAAGGGCCTCTTGGCGGAATGCACCAAATGTCAGCCGCACCCCGCAACTACAAGCCAGTAACGGTCCTGACTCGCCAGGAAAGCCTGCCTCGGCCAGGTGCTAGCCTGACAGGCCCCGGAGCGGTCCACCGCGTACCTGGATCCCCAGGATCGTCCCATTCAGCGCCACGATGCAGCAGAACAGGAAGGCAGCCCAGTCCTTGCGGTTGAAGCCACGGAACTGGTCACCCCAGTCGCTGCCCTCCAGCGCCAGTGAGAGCGGCAGGACTGTGACCGCACACAGGCCGGCCAGCCAGTACATCACTTCCTCGGCATTCAGCTTGGCGTACTTGAAAGCCTGCCGTGACAGGACGGGTTGGGGAGGCAAAGTGAGGCAGGTGGTCAAGTCACAGAAGCAGCTGGGTGCTCGGTTGTACCTCGAGGGCTGTGAGATCTAATTCCACTGCGCCGGCTGCGCGCGCTGTGGTCAGCAGCATTTTGTCCTTGGACCCGCAGACATCACCCATGTGCCCAAATCACCCCTACTGAAGCCCCCTAGCCGAGCCCACCTGCAGGAGGGTGAGGTAGGCGATGGTGAGCAGCAGTGCCCCGATGGCCAGGCCAAACCCCATCCACGCCGTGCCCGTGGTCAGGCTGCCCTGGGCGCTGCCTTCCCCCTGCACAAAGGGAGGGTGAGGGTCCCTTGTGCAGCCATGCTTCAACAAGGTTGATAGCTCCTTTGATTTGTATCCATGGATCATCAAAGTTTGCCAGGGGTCGGTGCCCAATGCGCTTGCCCCGGAGCACAAGTAAGCACTAGCACGTCTGTCCAAGTCACTGCAGCACCTCGCTCAAAACCGCAGCCGAGGCGCAGCTCACCGAAATCACATTTGGCACCACTATCATCACTGCTCCACCTATCATGGCGGCTGCCGCAAACGGCAGCGGGCGCGGCAGGGGGATCTTGAGCCACAGCCGGCCCCACAGCGCCACCCCCACCACCGTGAACAGGGTGCTCAGCATCACTGCAACCATGACCAAGGGCCTTACAAGCTTACAATCTAGCTGATGCAGGTATGTTTCCCTACCAGCCAGATGTTTAGGCTTGCTTATGGGGCATGCTCCGAAACGCCAAGAGGAAGGATGTGATGACCTACTGAACAAAAAAGCACGGCAAGAAGCTCGGCACTTTGCAACTTTACATGCTCGCTCTGGCCCCAAACTGAACAGGCAAGCCATGCAACACAAGGCATCATCAACGCTACCCACTAGCAAGAACACTTATTGCCCTGGCACTTGCTCACCTATGGACGGGTCCACAAACTTTGGCGCGAAGTTGAGCAGCACGATGACACCCAGGTAGGAGGCCGACACAGCCAGCAGCACAGCGGTGCGGTGCACCCGGGGGTGCCTGTCGTACACCCGCGACAGCCCGGGCAGCGTGGGCACCCGGCTGAGGCCTGGCATGGACAAGCAAGAAGTCATCCCTCTCTGACACCTAGTGCACTTGCGTGCATGTTTCCCTTGGTGCGACGGTGTGAGGGGACTGGGTTACAGATCATCAACAAGCTTTGCACAATACCCCGGAACAGCCCAGTCCCCAGCTGCAAGCATGCAGGCAGCCAGGCATGCCAAACAAGGAAACAAGCCGACGGGCAAGTGGGCAGGTCAGGACAGCTTCAAGGTCAAACAGCTTGCACGCAGAAACAGCTCAGCCACGACCATACCACACCCACCCACCTGCCACTGCCTCGGCACCGGGCACTGTAGGACCCACTGGGGCCTTGGCGCTTGTGGCGGCTGCTGCCTCCTCGTCACTGCCACCCACCTCGCTGCTGGCAGTGCCACCTGCATGGCTGGCGCTGGCAGTGCCTGAGGGGCGCACGCCAAGGGCACAAGTTCTTGGGATAGTACAGTCCGCCTAGCGATCTGTTGGCTTCCCTCCCTGATTTGGGGTATGGCCTGCTTGATAGGTCCGGCAAGCTACCCAGCGCCCCCAAAGCGAGCTGGATCAACTTTGAATACTACCGCGAAAGGCTATACACAATACTGAAAATACTTATGGGCAGCGACCAAGGAAGCCTAAGCCCTGCCCTATGGACCAGCATAGCAGAAAACGACCTGTCACTTATTACGTGGAAAGGTACTGTGCACCTGCATCGATTGCCCACGTCCCACACACTCACAGATAAGCACAAGGATGCTACCACTCTCAGAAGGTTTACCGTCTAGAACTTGCGCGAACCCTTCAGCCAACGATGCAGCAGGGGCAGGCAACCTCAAGCTGGCCATCCCACACTCCCTCCGTCAATGCCTTCCCCACCAGTAAAACTGACTAGTACCCTGTCTCTCAAGGGTACAGGGCAACAAACCCTTACCAAGCCGAAGGTCGCCCCCAGCACCGTACCTACGAGGTTGCCATTTGAGCCAAGCTGCCCGCGCTGCTGCTGCTCCCGTTTCCAGGCCCTGCGCCGCCGGAGGTACAAGTGGCGCGGCAGGGAGTAGAGGAGGAGGAGGGGCGGCATCGCAAACAGCAGCATGATGCATGTGATGCGCAGCGGTGGCACGCTGGGCGTGGTTCGCACCTGCCATCAGGGAGGTTGTCCAGCACAGGTGTCCCTGACTTTGTTAGGGGCTATCCTTGCCTTGACTTCTAGACATCATGCAACATGCCTCCGGCCAATCTATCCCACCCTCGCTCAAAACATCACCCCAACATTAATCAACTTGGCCATAAACCCTGTGGGCCTGCTAGCCCTGCAAACAGCTCCCACTCCTCCAAGCGCCCCGGATGTTCAAGAGATCAACAGGGCTCGTCATCAATGCATACGCCCGACCATCGCGCCACCTGCCTACCAGCACACAGCCACCTGCCATAATTGCGGAAGAATTGCAGAACGATGTCAACTATTAGCCAGGGTGTGATATGCCCACACACCATGGCTTCCCAGGGACAACCAATACTCAGTACCCACCTCCAGGTACCTGGTCAACACACCAAACAGGGCCGTCAGGCAGGGCTGGACCGCTGCGAACGCCAGCCAGAAAAGCAGCTGCGCAGCACTCAGCGGGGGCGCATGCGCGGAGGTGGCTGCTGCCTGCGGCGGCAGCTGGCCTGCCCCAGTGACAGGCACGCCCTGGGAGGGGCGTGGCTTGCTTAAAGCACTGGGCCTTGCCAGGCTTTGCACCTCCAGCGCGGCGCCCAAGCCGGCGGCTGCTGCCATCACGAGGTCTTGCAGTAGGCGGAACCTCTGCTCAGGCTAACCTCTGCACTCGAGCAGCATCGCCGTCATGTTTTACAGGTCAGTTAATTAGGTTTGATCTCATAAGGAGCAAGGAGGAGAAGCGCTGCACTGGGCCAGCACAGCACATGGTAAAGCATGTCACAAGGCGCGTGCATGCCAGTTACCTGCGAGCCTGGGACGCCCGTTACAAGACAATTGCAGCTGACCAAATGGTTTTTCAGGTATGACTCTGTTGCTATCTGAGATATATGCCTAAAGAGAAAGAAAGTACTCACCCAAGTACGCCGAACACAGCGGAAGCAAGGTGGCTCCGGCCAGACAGTAGCAGAGAAGGCCGAGTTGAAGAATTGGCAAGCTGGCAAACTAACAGAGCTCTGCAGAGAGCAAGAAAGGAGTGCAGCACCTGCTGCGAAGGTGTCAAGGGCGGCTTGGTACCCGATCTACCCAGTCAAATCCCTGCGAGGGGGTCCGGCTGGTTGTCTAGATCTACGCAGCTCCCAAACAAAATCGCGCTCCCAAGCATGCTCCAAAGTCTAGTAGTCCAAGGGAGCATCCGCAGCAGACACAGCAGTGGGTGCTGAGTTCTGCCTCCTGCATGGTCTCCTGCAAGGCCGCCACCTCGTCTATTGAATATTGTCTGATTTACAGTGACAGCTGAAAGGTTGCACCATGGAAGGTCAGTGCATCACTCATTTGATCAAACGAGCAGCAGTATGTTTGCTGGCTTGCTTTTGTCGATAATCTACTCCGCTTATCATTCACTAGCGTAATTGGCAGCATAGAGTTGGAGCCAGCAACCCATTCGGTCGTCACATTAGGCGCCCCGTTGCTGTACGCTCTGCAGGCTGGACCTCGTTGGCAAGCCTGAACCCAAACTACTAACCGCAGGAGTCCGCTGTAGTGACTGGACGGTGACAACATGGAGCGGCATGCGCCCTACTATGCTGCACCACCACCTGGCCAACACCATCCCCCGCAGCAGCCTCAGCACTACACACAGCAGCCACCTCAGCAAGCAGGAAGTGCCCCCCTATATGTTCAGCCTCCTCCAGGACTGGCCGCCCTCCCCAACTACCCTCCACCTGACCGCCTTCCCAACCAGCAGCCGCAGCCGGAGCAGCAACAGCCGCAGCTGTTTCCACAACCGCTGGGAGTTGCCTATGGGGCTCCTGGCCTGCCAGTATCAGCTCCCGGCTTAGCGCCCTGGGCAACGCACCAGCCTTTCGTGCAAGTGCAGCAGCTACTTGGTGCTCTGCCTGGCCCTGGTGCAACTGGTCAAGCTCCCTGGGTTCTACAGCAGCAGCAAACTCAGCAACCGTTGCTGCACCAGCAGCAGCAGCAATTGGGCGCAGCAGGCCTTGCTCCAGATCGGCCTGGCCTGCAGGCGTCGCAACCTGCCGCGCAGCACCTGGGGCAGGGGCAGGGGCAGCAGGCCGTCCCTGGCGGCCAGGCAATCTCAGCACCACTGGTAAGCATAAGGAAGAGGCGTGGTGGCGCCTTTGGAGTGCCAATCATTACATTCTCCACAAAGGAAGTTCTCAGCTTATGTCTTTGTCAGATAAGGACTGCTTTCTTGTAACCTACCAGTATGAAGGTGGGTGCGGGCCCAGGTGAACATCTTGGCCCGGTTGAGGTGCCTGTTAAATGGTAGTGTGCGGCAGGTTACACCGCTACACATGGACTGGTGTAGTTTTGGTTTGAGCCTATACAGAGTGCCTCCATTGAGAGACCCTGCGGTCCCTGGGAACAGTGTATTATGGGTTTTGCGGACGCAGGACTCGGCAGCTGCTGGCGGTCCTGGGGACCCCCGGCCCCGCCCCGCCCGCAGCCACTACAGCAGCAAGCCACTCAGCAAGGAGCAGCTGGAGCGCCAGCAGCAGAAAGTCCAGCAGCAACAGGAGCAGCAGCAGCAGCAGCAACAAGCAGGCAATGGGGTAATGCCTCCTCTTGGCGCTGGCACACAGCAGGCGCAGCAGGCAGCCCCAGTCCCCAGGTACATCAGCAACATGCCGCCGCCAGTTTCAGCCCCTGGGGCGACCTCAGGCATGCCTGGCGGCTTACCAGGTGCCGGTGGAGAAGCTGCGGCTGATGGAGTTGACTACCTCGCTGGTCCGGCACCGGCTGCCTTGAACACCTTGGGCCAAAGAGGGCATATAACAGGGTCAGCTGCTACTATGGCGCCGCAGCCCATCCCAACAGCACCCCTGGCGCAGGCTCATGCTGGCGGTACTGGTGTTGCTACCTTTACTGGGCTTACCCAAGGGGGCTATCCGCCCTCCTCAGGAGCATATACCTCTTCAGCAGCACCAGCAATGGGGCAGCAGCCTGCACCGCCGGTACCAGGGCGCACTGGCTCGCTTCCCAGCGGAAGTGGTGGTGGTGGTGGTGGGGTTGGTCAGATGTGGACCAATGGGCTCGTGGAGGCGCCGGCGCCTGCTAGGTCCGACAGGGCGCCGCTGATCTTGAGTGACCGGGCGCTGGCGCCCACAGCGGGGGCAAAGCGTGCCTTTGACAGCCTGGGCTTTCCCAGCGAGGGCCTCTACCGAGGTAGGTGAAGCTTGACTCATGCCGGACTGATTATGGGAGGTGGTTTGACTCATGCATGTCTGAACATGGTGGAAGGATTTGTTGACTGTTGCGGGTTTGCGCGATGGTCCTGGGGGGTTCGCGATCCCCGTTCCTGCGCGGCATAGGCACCTATCCCTCAGTTTCGCGAAGGTGCTACGTGTTGGCAGAGGGTCCTTTACTTTCTGTCTCGTCCGCAGTGGCAAGCAAAGCATATTGGCAGCGTTGTGACCTGCTATCTGTCGTTCCCATGCATACACCACCGCTCGGCCATGCATGTGTACATGCCTTGCAGATCACAAAAGGCAGCAGAATGTGAGCTCCACGGCAGCTGGCAGCAGCCATCCGGGAGGCCCGCAGCAGCAGCAGCAAATGCGCAGGGTCTCAGACACGGTGTTCCGGCTGGTTCTCAATCTGAACGACACCGCGCTGCTGATCGGCAAGGGGGGCGGCACCATACGCCAGATCGAGCGTGATACAGGTGGGGGTGGTTGCATGGCTTGAAGAGGAGGCCTCACAACATTGACGTTCGGGTGCAGGCTGATAGGGGGCAAGTCTGGGTGCAAGGCATGAGCTGGGGTCTTGCCTGGTTGACGCCTATATATATATCCAACCAACAGGGTTTGTTAAACCTGAAATGAGGGGGTGGGAAGCAGCAACGTGGCTTATGATTGTTGGAGCTATTTCCGGGAACGCAAGGCTGGACAGTGTGTGACCACGGGCGTGTCCGTGGCAGATAGTAGGATGTGTTGCCCTGCTGGGATATGATTGGGGTTGCTATGCCATGTGTGTGACAGCATTTGGGCTGCTGAGATACTGTGATCAGCTACGAGCATCCCAGAAGCGCTGGCCGTGGCTTTGCAGCTCTGCTTTGTATGCAACACAACTCACCATACTGCTGGCATTGAGCTGCTGATGATGTGCTTGCTTGAACCCGTGACAGCTTGCAATCAGCGCGCATTCTCAACCATGGCAACCCCCCGCTGTTGATCCTTGTCCTGTTTTCACCACTATCTTGTTTTCACCACTGCCTTTGCTCTGCATTGAGACTGTCCCGCACTCTGCCCTCTCGCCAGGGCACCTCTTGTCGTCCTTGTGCTGCCTTTCTCTGCTTGCTTGAGACCGCCGTGCGCTCTGCTCTCTCGCCGCGGCACCCCCCGGCGCGCTTTGTATTGCTGTGCATTGAGACTGTCCTGCGCTCTGCTCTTGCGTCAGGGGCACGGGTGAAGCGATTGCCGGAGCCGCCGGGGGGCAGTGAGCAAGTTATTGTGATATGGAGCCCGCCCTCTGCAGGGGTTGAAGGGGAGCGGTTCAATAGTGCACAGGTGTGTGTGGGTGCATGGGGATGGCCGAGGGGTTGTGAGGTGCGACGCGGGTGCCTGGGGCTCTGTTGCCGAGTGAGAGCGCCAAGTCAAGTGGCCTTCTCCACCTTTTAAGTTCTCTCATCGTTGTTGTACCTAACAGGCTACTATGCTTCTTATTCATTTTATTGTATCTGCCTTATTGCTGGAATCCTTGCGCCTTGGCGCTGCCCAGACTCCCTCATCCAAGCCGTGGCGCAAGCCAGAGCCACGGCTGCCCTGGCCCTCCTGTTGATGTGCCTTCTCTTGAATATCTCAGTGCGGCTAGTGCAAATTTGGGTGGGCGCCGACGGGTTTAACTGGGGCAAGGGTTTTGTTTGGCAGGCGTCCTGAGCGCGCCTGTCAGCCACCGCAAGTCGCGCCTCCTCCACCCCACCTAGCACCCTGCGGCCCCGTACCATCCTTTTCTGTCGCTTCCTACTACAGCTGCCTGCCTGGCCTGTGCCCATCCTGCTGCCTTGCTGTGTGGGCGTCTCACACGTTCGGTCTTGCACCCACATGGTGCGTTTGTGCGTGCAGAGGGCCCTGCTGGACTGCTGCAGCCGGGTGCTGCTGGCCCAGAACCCGCCCTCGGTGGCGGGCATGCAGGGGCGGCTGCACATGCTCATCAACCGCACACAGGAGCTGGCGGTGGTGGGCAGGTGGGTGCGTGCCTGGGTCTGTGGGTGCCAGTGTTGGCAGGTGGCGCGCGGTGAGTGTCGCTTGCTGTCTGTGGGGCTGTCAGGAAACTTACGATAGTGCTGGGCGTGGGGGAAGCCTTGTGGCAGGTGAGGGAGGGTAGCAAGCCTCTCCGGGCGCAGCCGAGGGTGCGTAAGCTATGAGAAGTACAGTGGAGTGCCCACGCAGCCGAGGAGAGCCCACAAGCGCCATGTAGGGATTGGTTGACAGTGCTCCTCCAAGCAACCGGATTCTGCTGTGGCTCCCTGGGGCCCATTGGTACACGTCGCAGCCAGCCCGGCATACCTGGCATGATGCCTTGGCATCGACCGACGCCCACACTCCTAGCCTGTCACTGCACCCTCCCTACCCTTGCTCTTCAGGGGTGGCGCCACCATCAGCCGGGTGCGTGCCGAGTCCAATGCGAGCGTGAGGGTGTTCCTCCCGCACCAGCTGCCGCCCTGCGCCCTTGACAACGACCTGATGGTGGAGGTGAGCAGCAGGAGATTGCTGGAACGACAACCACCACGCTCAACCACCGCTCCCTCCACTTGGCTTGGCGTCAGTGGTGCTTGACAAAGACGGCTGCATCACTGCTCCTGCGAGCGTTAAGACTGTGCAGCAGCTTTTGTAAGGAGTGTGAGCGGGGCTCCCAGAGTGAGGCTTGCATACTGCACACCTCGGGCTGAGAGACTCCAGCACGGCAGTGGTACGAGTGTCTATGTGCATGGTTATCTGTTGCTGGTGGCAGGTCATGTGAACAGAGGGGAGGTAGGATGGACGTTACTTACGTGGCTGGATGCAGAGAGGCTCTGTGGCTTGCCTGAGTTGTCTCCAGTAGCTCTCTCCCCAAACAAGCTAGGCCACTGGAGTAGCAGGTGAAGCTGGAAGGGTTATTGTTGGCCGAGTGATCAAAATCCTCACAGCGCTGCTGCCCTCCACCCGTATCACCGCTGCAGGTCGTGGGCGATGCTGCGGCCGTGCTCAAGGCGGTGGAGCTGCTGGGGGCGCTGCTGAGGGAGTCCCCACCCACCGAGAAGCCGGGAGACGCCCCCATGTCCCTATGGACGCTGCTGTACAACCAGCCAGGTGGGCGGCACTATTTGTACTGGGGAGGTTCCTGCTGGTTGGGAGCGCAAGCGGGAGGACACGGGCCCAAAAACGCACACCGCTACGCTTTATGCTGCGGTGTGGAATTCTGGGCCAAGAGGGAAGTGCATGCAGACTGGACTACGTGCATGCTTGGCCTGCTGCACGTGGTTTTACAACCAGGCACGTGTTTCAACCCAAGACCGGCTTCGTACATGCCGGCAGCCAGATGCCGCTTGCTGGCAAGACCCTCGACCTGAGCAGTGCCAACGGCCTTGCTGGGGTGTTTTGTTGCCGCAGATTCCCCTCCTCGTGCGCGTGTGAGACCCCCTGATCTTCTGGAACGCTGTCTTGGAGAACGAATTGGACCTCCACCCAATACGGGGGTTCCTTTCTCGCTGCCGGGAAGCGCAATACCTCGGCCAGGGATGGCACCTGTGGCTGCGGGCGGTCTGGGGGCTGCCGGCGGGCTGCCGCCTGGGTTTGGTGGGCCCGGGAGCTCCCTGGGCGGCCAGCCACACGGAGGAGGCGGTGGTGGCGGGGGTGTTGCGGGGGGTGGCGGGATGGGTGGGGCATCCTTTGCGCGTGGTGGCGGCGGTGCACCCGCCTATCCGCCAGGCTTTGGGCCCCCGGGCACCAACGAACCCCGCCCCAGCGGGACTGGCATGCGGCCGATGCAGCCGCTGCCACCTCAGCAGCCACCTCAGCAGCCGCCGCCCATGTTTAATGCCGGCAGGGGCCCACCACCGCCGCAGAGGCCGCCGCCCCCTGGACCCCCAGGGGCTGGATTTGGGCCGGGGTTTGCACCACCGATGGGGCCTATGGGGCGGGCACCCATGCAGCCGCCGCCTCCACGGCCGATGGGGCCGGCTCGGCCCCCGGGCTATGGGGGCATTCCCCCTGGAGGGTATTACTGACTGCCGAACGGTGTTATTTATTTAGGGTGGCAGGTAATGCGATCAGGAAGGAGGTACGGGTATACTGGGGTGACAGGGGTGTATGCAGTTATGCTCTGTATCTTGCCTGAGATCTGAGCCAGTAGGTCTCTCCCCGAACGGTGTTATTGACAGATGAACGCTGTGTGGCATGTGATGCTGGGTGCCTAGCAGAATATGTGCTCAGCGGTATAGGGCTGCTAGCCAAGCAAGGCAAGCATTGCTTGCACGCTTGGACATGGCAGGAAGGTGCGAACTGGGCTGACGATGGTTGGAGTATCTGTGGTGCAAACCGCCATGCCATCAGCAGGGCTCCGCCCTTGACACCCCTCATTGCTCCTCTTGCGAGAAATCTTGCTCCGTTGTGGCACATGATGCCTCCACCGGAGCCCTGGCATGGGCAGCGTGCTGGCTTCTGATTTCGGTGTTCATGTGCTCCCTTCGTGTAATCCTTGCGTCCGCTGTCCTTGCCTGGACTTTACATGCTGGACTCTCGGAGAGGTGCCCGGGATGATGACTTGGCTTGGCAGCTAAGAGGCCGAGTTGCTTCTGTAAGCGTCCACTTGATATTAACAACTTTCCCAATGGAGAGGGTGTCCACCCTAGAGCTGATTGACAATCACGAGCTTGCAAGCTACCCAGGCAAATGGTACCAAGGCATGAAGACACGCACGTTAGCAACAAAGTAACCAGACCGCCCCGTCGGTGCAAGCAGGTCATGGCCTGAGATAGTGCAGTACTGCAAAACTCAATTGTTATAAGGCGCGTCGTGAAATGAATCAAGTTAGTAAAGCCTTCCTGAGCCTGAGACCTCGGAATAAAATCCCAAAACAGACGAGCTCCCTGGATAGATGCTGATGGCTTGTTGGCGGCTGAAAGCCTCAAGCAAATCAAATTGGAAACTCTCACAACCAAGACTCCCGGTGAAGGGTTTCACGATGAACAATGGCAACCACATGACCTCAATAAAACTGCACAGCACTGCCAACAGCCACTTGTAGGGCCTCTCGCAAGAGTTAACATCCCGTCCAGGCAAGCAAGCAAGGCCAATTCGAGCCATAAAAAACTAGCGCCTGGGTTCTTCTCCAATACCTGGAGAACTCATCGCACAAAAAACCACATTCCAGTACTAGGTCCAAGGCTCAAACAGCGCCTCACTCTTCCTCGTCAGAGGAGGCATTGTAGTAGGCATTGGGCAGGCCCAGCCAGAACTTAAACCGCTCCAAGTACACGTTCCTGTCGGCAGCTCTTTGGCGCTGTCTCCGCGCTCCCCCGGCCGCCCCTGCCGCCTGGCCAAACCCGCCGTTCTTGCCGCTACCATTGCCGCGCCCGGTACTACTGCTGGATAGCGAGCCTCCTCTGATGCTGGCAGAGGCAGAGGCTGCTGCAGAGGCTGCAGCGCCGCCGCTCTTGCTGCCACTCCTGCTGCTGCCACTGCCTTTCCCGCTCTGCTGGCGGCCACGCTGGGCCCGCTCGGCGCGACGGGACGCCGCCAGTACAATTTGCTTGTACCGCTGCTTCTCCAGTGGCTGCCCCAGGAGCTCCAGAGCTCGGACTGTCTGCAGCAGGGTTGCATTCCATGGAGATGAGAATGCCTGCACATTCTCAGCACCGTCGGCTGCTCCCACAAGCGACCTGGCCAAGGGGGGGGAACGGAACACATTGCAAGCCCTATGCCACGCCCTGTCTCCTCCAGCACAATCGGGCAACTGCCTTCCAATTACAATATAGATGTTGCAACGTGAGTTTAACCTCCTTAAACCAAAGGAACAATTTGGCAACAACGCCCGCCGCGCCTGCCAGCACCACCCCTGCAGCGAGCGACACTGGGTTTGCCGCACCCAGCCCGCACAAGCCCAGCGATTGGTACGATACTGGTACCCCTTCATGTCCGCTGAGTGGCTATCACACAAGCAGCCACTGCCACCCCCATCACACAAGCAGCCACTGACACCCCAGCCCCATCCTACCTGCATGGCAACCTTGTACTCGCCCATCTTGACACACACGTCCGCCAGCGCTCGCAGCATACGCACGTCGGGCACGCCGCCCGCAGCGTGGTACCGCCGCACAGCGTCCACAGCAGCATCCACCTGCCGCAGGCGGGCGTAACCTTGCACCAAGGCCCCAAACGCCGCCACTGGCGGTGCCAAGCCTGCAGAGACAACACAGGTAAGCAGCAGCAGGGTCTCAGCATGCAGTGTCGGTGATGCTGCTCGCCCAGTGCGAACAGGCATCAGGCTGGGGAAGCAGGCACCACAAGCCTTTCCATAGAGCGCCGATGCCCTTCTAAGGGAAGCACTCTACACTCTGCCCACCAGCGTAGGAACGACAGCAGCGCTCGCGCCTCTGACCAATGCCACTGTGCAAAGACTGCCGCCCCACTAACATGCCCTGCAGTTGTGGCCTGCTTGTAATAGAAGCCAGCTTGCCCCCTTTCTGCCCCGTTCATGACTCCACACAGCCCACCTGCTCAACACCAGCCAGCCAGCCAGCCATCCAAGCCTGCCATGTTTCCCACCGACCCAACTCACCTTGCTTCTTGGCAAGCTTGGCGGCGGCCTGCGCCAGACGGTCTGCAGCCGCCATCTCCCCACACTGGCTGAGCACATGGACAGCGGCATTGTAGGCAGGCACGTCCAGAGTGACGTTCTCATCCTTACACAGGGCCTCAAATGTGGACATGGCCTGGGAAACCTGATCAGTGCGGGCGTAAGCCTGCAAAGGGGGTGGTGCCGGGATGGTGTATACCTTGCAGTGTTAGCCAGGTAAAGAAAAGGTGCGACTCTGCCAGGGCGACCACAGACTCCCTAAAACTTTTAAAAGGTGCTGTAAGAGATGCTGCGAGTGTCAGCGGTGCAGGCACAACATCAGCTGGTGAAGAAACAAACACGAGCTATATGGAACAAAGACTAGCTCCAGCGATCCAGCGCTGCCCATCCCCAGCCAGCCAGCCAGCCAGCACCCATCAGGAGGGACGCCGGGTTACAGCCTTTACAGGACTTCACCAACCACCTGCATGAGCGTCGTGTAGGTCAGTGCATCCGGCCGCAGCCCAGCCCGGCCCAGCCGCTCGTGGATCTCAAGGGCTAGCAAGGGCCTGCCACCCGTGACCGCCGCAGCCATCAGCGTGTTGTAGGTGTCGGTGTTGGGGGCAATGCCCTGCTGCTGCATGGACTCCAGCAGGCGCAAGCACTGCTGCAGCACCTGCTGCTGTTGCTGCTGCTGAGCTTGCGGCAAGAGGCTGGAAGACTGCTTGCTGGTGTTGGCTGCCTTCCCTGCAGGTGCCGCAGAGGCCAAGGCTGCGGCCCCAGGCTTGCCACCATTGTTGTTGACACTGGCCCGTTGCGACCTAACGTTGCCGCTGCCCTGACTCTGCTCAGCCGCTGCACTACCACCCATGCCAACAATACTACCACTACCAGCGGCGCCAATGGCGGTCGCATAGCCCCGTAGCAGCGTGTTGTAGGTGACGACCGTAGGCGCAAGGCCCTTGGCTTCCATGGCACGCAGCGTGCCCAGCGCAGCGCCCAGGTCTCCAGCCTTGACTTGTCCATCCAGCAGTGTGGTGAATGTCACTGTTGTGGGGGCAATGCGCGCCTGCTGCATCTGCCCCAGCACAGCCTCAGCCGCTGGCAGCTGCCCTTGCTCGACATACCCCCGCAGCAGAGAGGTGTAGGTCCAGGCATCCAGCTGGAGTTTCTTGGCTGTGGCTCGCTCCATAGCTCGCTTAGCCTCAGCAAAAGCCCCCACGCGAATGTAGCCATCCACCAGGATGTTGTATGTGATGGCAGAGGGCTGCAGAGCAGCAGCAAAACACAGGGTGACAAACAATTGAACAACAGCTGACCGACGTGCAACCAGCGACAGATGCAAGTAAGCGAATTAGACCTGAGAGTCGGAGGGAAGGGGGTCACTGTCGTCCAGCCCATAGGGTCCAAGGCAGCACTAGTTTAACATCAACAAACAGGCGGTTACGCAGACGTATAGCAGGGCAAGCCACGTAGCCGGTGAGCCATGGAGCCAGTTCAACAATTCAGCTAACGGCAGTGCTGATGACCTCCACAGCAGACCAAGCGACTTTCAGATGGCCAGCCCAGGCGCCTACCCACCTCGATCCCCATCCCCTCCATCTTTGAAAGCAGGCGTTTCATGGCGTCCACGCTCCCCTCGCGGCTTCGTGCATAGTGCTTGAGCAAGATGTTGTAAGCTCGCACATCGCGCGCTTCGCCTGCTGCTGCCACGCTCTTCAGCAAGGCCCGCGCCTCCTCCAGGCGCCCCACACCAATGCAAGCATTCATGCCTGCAGCCAAGACAAGCACACTCTAGATAGGTCAAATTGTTGTTAGAGCACAAGCACGCCCACAGCCTCCGCGCCTTACCAGCAGAAAAGCAGCATGGGTAGAGGTTTGCGTCACCATTCTTTCCGCCCATGGCTACTCGCCACCCAGGACATGCTTACATTAATTCGGGGGAACGCGGGGGCGCATTGCAGACTGCGTATTCAGCCCACCGCCAACCCCGCCTTGCAATAACAGTCCGCTGGCCGCATGCCGCCCACCACGATTCTTTGCGGTTATTCCAGCAGCAAGAAGGCCCACCTGCACGGTAGGCGGCTGCATCCAACTTCTCGCCCTGCCCCTTCAGCTCAGTCCAGAGTTCGTACGCCAGCTGTGCTGACCGCACGCCGCGCCGTCTATCCTTGCCGAGCGCCGAAATGAGTTCGCAGTAGGTCACCTTGTTGGGCTGCAGCCCTAAGGCCTTCAGCTCGTCAAAGACCGTCAAAGCTGCCACCAGGTTGCCCACCTGCAAATTCAAAAAACCACAGCTTTCAAGTTCTGCGTGGCACCCCTGAGACTACCTACATTCACCTTTGCTCACCACATCCTATGCACCCTATTTAAAAAAACAGGGCAAGCACGAGGGCTTATAGTGGCAGGGTAAGCCCTCAACAGGCAAATCAAGTCAACGATTGAGCTCACCTTCAGTGCCAACGCAAGCAGCTGCTGGCAGCCATTGTATCGTAACCGCAGCCCCGCCTCCTTGGCAGCCTGGTACGCCTCCAAGGCCTGATCAAACCTCCCACTCCGACAAAGCGCTGCACATGGAACAGATAGATAGTACTGTCAGCCTCCAACCAAGCTGCGCTTGCCTGGTTGGTCGTGTATCGCACAGGACCAGCCAACCATGGTCCACGGCAGTGCTGCAGCACAAGGCTTGCACAGCTACCATTTAAAGTCAGTAAAAGCTTCCTGCCCGCCACTGCACCTGACATAAGCCTGTTGTACTGGTCTTCTGACGGGGATTTGCGCTGCCCCAGCCGCTCCATGAACCCCTCATACCCAGGCACTGCCGGCCCCTTGGGCACCACTTCTCTAGGCTCCCAACCCAGCAGGCTCGCTGCCGCGTCTGTGCTCGTGCCGAACAGCTGCAGGCCAACTCGAAGGGCTGTCCTGCCGGGCCGGGCCCATCGTAGCCCAGCAGAAAGTGGGCTGGCGCGGAGCGAGCTACAAGTGCTGGAGAGGGACAGCAGAGTCCGCGAACTGACCAAAGCGCTGCCTGCTGCTATGTGGAGAGCCCGGATGCGTGTGGCTTGGCCTTGAGGGAAGCAGCTGGTCGTCATGGGTCCCTGCTACCTGCTGCAAAATTCCTTGCGGCCAAGCCCAACTACCAAACCTACCAAACCTAGAGGACCTTACGGCCAGGCAAACATGCGGTGCTTTTGTGGTAGTCTCATGTTTAGTGGTTGGCAAGCGCGAGCGGGTAAACATGAGGCAGTACGATCGCAGGGTGGCAACCTCTGTGCAGTCTCATCGATCTCATACTTTGCATAGTTTACGCAACCTTGGTCCTTTGCTTGTCTGCTCCCCCGTCTGCATGGGCCCCTGCTCAACTGGTCAAGGTGACATCCCCAGCCACTTTACTCAAGCGGATCATTCGATCACCTTCACCTTGTGCACAAGAGTGCAAGAAACCAAAGGGCAAGGGCTATAGAATACCAAGCACTCAACATAAGGATACACTTCCAAGTTGAAGGCCCGGTGTTACCAAAACTCAACCCTCGCTCTAGCACGTTCCACCCCAACGTCTTGGAAATCACAAGACACAGGTCTTCCAGACCCACCAAAATTGCTGCTTGTCACTCTCTATTGTTGGTTGTGACCTGGAGCGGCAACCAGCCCAGGGCATCCAGGCCAGCTTCTGTCTCACTTGCCCAGCCATTTCCGCCACCTGGCGACTCTGCTGGCCACCACATCCCATACTGCAGACAGCTGAACGGCAAGTGCAAAGTACCGGGCTCGCAAGGGGCCAGCACGAGTGCGACTCGTTGAGTTGATCACTTCACATCATACGGCTGTTACGGCAGCCGCCTTCTGGGCCTTGCCGTCCCTGTTCTTGACCAGGCACTGCTTGAAGCCCTCCTCAATCACCTCCCTGTCCAGGTCCTTGCCAATGAACACCATGCGGCTGGTGCGCTTCTCCCCCTCCCGCCACGGCCGGTCCGGCATGCCCTCAAATAACATGTGCACACCTGCGCTCAGGCATTTGCAAAAGAGGACATAGCCTGAGGAATTCAGAAACAACACGGCTTTCACACAATGACAAGCTCAGCAATATTAGGAACATCTGCATATTCGAAACCTATCCTACGTGCCAGTCATACACACGCACCATCGAACCGCACAAGGCATGCACCGTTACCCGGATTTCCCCAGCCCGCCCACAATGGATCGCAAGTAAGCAGCCGGCCGGCAAGCCTCTGTGACCCTGCCACCGTCAGAACCCCACGGATAGTTTTATTCCCCAACCTCCCCCGGGAAGCTCACCCTGGAAGACAAAGCGCTTCTCCAAGCCCTCGATGGAAAGCACGCCCTTCATGCGGTACAGGTCATTGGACTTCACCTCAATCATGCCGCCCAGCCAATAGTTGACCTGCAGATGGCAAGAAAACGAAGCGCCATTCTGAGCACCAGGCAGCTCGCACGCGAGGCCACAAATCCCACTATCCTAACATGCACAAGCCCCCAGACAGATGATGGATATGACAGCCTCACACCCACTACGAGCAGCAATGCCCCCAGTTTTTCAGGCCAGCCCACGGGGCTCACCCACTTGCACGCACGTGCACTGCTAACACAACCACAAAACGACAGCACAGCACATGCCTGCCGACACCTTCTTGAAACACCCAACGCATGACAACTACCACCACCTGGTGCCCACCTTCTCCAAGTCCATGTCGCCGTCTAGCTCGATTGCCACGCTGGTCACAGCATCATCATGCTTTGCATGATGGTGGTGGCTGTGGCCGTGACTGTGTGGCTCGTGGGAGTGATCGTGAGCATGGTCATGGCTAGATACGGAGGCATGGCTGTGCTCGTGGTCAGAGTGATCATGCGAATGTGAGGCATGAGTGCAGCCAGGACTGCACTCATGGTCTGCATGGTCGTGGTCATGGTGGTGGTCGTGCTTGGGCTTGGCCATCACCTGCAGGGATGGCAGCTACGCATCAGCACACCAGAGGTGCCCACGGCTACCGCCAGCACACGGAGCGTTTGCGTGAAGCCTGGTTGCAATCCTAGCAGCATGCAAAGCAGCTTCCCTTCTATCCCCTTCACCTCCTCCAGACTTAAGCCATCTGCACCCAGCATTCCCTCCACTGGTACATCAGCTTGCCAACAAGACCCGTCGCAAACACAAACTGGCCTGACAATTGATACCCTGACTCACCTCCTCCTCCACCTTCTCGAGGTCAAACCCGCCCACTCCCAGCACATAGTCCACCGGCACATTGGCTTTCTGCGCGCGCTGCAGGTGGGCTAGGCTGTTGATGCTGCGGATGCGGGACTCTAGCCGAGCCAGGTCTTCGTCCGAGACCTGCACAAGCCAGGGATGCTTGGAATGCTGAGTGCCAAATCGGCTTTACATGCCAGGAAAGCCTTGACTGAAACAAAGCGCAACCATGAAGGATTATGCACAACTGTATCTGTGCAGGACATTACCTTGCGCCAAGATGCATTACAACCAGCGACCCTACTGTGCCGCATCAGCATGCTGCACATTGCTGAACCCTCAAATCTCGAAGCAATCCCTAAGACGACCCCGCCTCTGCACCCCATATGGGGTGAGCCTACCAGGCAGCCTCTATATACCCACAAGGCAACCCTCTACACCCCTCCATGAGCCATGCTCCTGAGCCAGCTCACCAAGTCGGTCTTGTTCAAAACAATCCTGTCGGCAAATGCAATTTGCTCCATGGCTTCATTCACCACCCCATCTGGCTTCTCCTCATTTAATCTTAGCTCCACATGCTTGGCATCCACCTGTCACATGAGAGCAGGACCAAAATATGGATAGGAAGCACAAGAAGTCAAGGATGAGGCAAGCGCATGCACTGCCAGCACAACCTGTCTTGTATGTGTCCCCTACTGCAACCCAAGTCCAGCACTATCACGTGCCTGAGCTGATTAGGAAACCCGGTGCCAAAAGCCCCGAGTACTGCAGTGCCTCACTGACCCCCGGCTGAACCCGCCTTACTGGATGCTGAAGAGAAATACACTTGAAGGCTCACCCAATGCTGGCAGACATAAAGAGGTAACAGGCAGGACCCAAGGACTGCTCTTTTACCCAGTGCCTGTGGGTGTGTGGCACACAACAACACTCACCATGGTCACCACGCCATCCAGCTTCATCTTGTCGACCACAGAGTCCTCCAGGAAGAAGGTCTGGATGATAGGGGCAGGCTGTGCCAGGCCGGTCGTCTCAATCACCACTCGGTCAAACTTGTCCCGCCGCTCGTACTGCAAGCATTATGTTGAGAGAGCAGGCGAGACTTAGTACAAGGTGGTAACAGTTCCCATTGAGCGGTTCACACAAACACAGATACTACTCCTTTTGAACTGCACGACCAAAGGTTGCAAGCTACTCGAGAACTTGGACACCAGTCTGACGCTGTTGCTGCACGCATCCTTTGCGATCACTAGAAACAAGAAACAGCTTGCCAAGCATTTCCATGTCTCATCCCAGACATACAAGCACGTGCAAAACACCAACAGCCCGCACTGCGAACATGTCAAGTAGGCATGCCGCCCATGGCCTCAGCACCAGGCAACTTATCCGAAGCTGGCTCTGGCACACCGCTTACTGAACCTCCAGCAGGGCAAAGCAGAAGGCAGGCTCACCAGCTTGTTCAGCATCTGTACTAAGTCATCCCGCACAGTACAGCACAGGCACCCATTGTTAAGCATCATGATCTGCTCTGCTGCTGGGTCCAACTCCTCCTCCACAGCCACCAAGCTGCTGTCGATGTCAATCTCGCCAAACTGCACAGTGAAATGGCGCAGCTAACTAGCACCGAGTCCTAATCTAGCACAATTCTTAGTCCTACAGGCTTGCTGCCACACAGGCACAACTAACTACTTGGACACACAAGCTCCAAAGGTATCCAGCAAGTCCTATGGCAGACTAAAACACGTTATCACCGGAGGCGTTCACAACCAAAGCAGCATACCAACTCCCACCAAGCATAACACCCTGCCAGGGTAGCCTCCCCACCTCATTCTCAATCACAGCAATACGCTTTCCATGGTCCTCTGTCAGGATGCGGTTGAGTAGCGTCGTCTTGCCTGTACAGCATAGGTTGAAGCTGTCGTATCAGTGGCACCTGCTGTTGCTGCCAATCTGCAACCAGAGCAACAGGCCACGGCCGGCAAGGATCGGGCGAGCAGGCATTGTCACCAAGCCCCTCACCTGAGCCAAGGAAACCAGTGATGACCTGCACGAAGGCAGAGTGAAAATAGAGAGGCAGTCATAAGCATGCAGGTTATCACGGCACACAGGCAGAGTGAGAATAGAGGCAGAGTGAAAATAGAGCGGCCGTCATAAGCATGCACTGTCCTACAATATAGTGCACAGTATCATGGGCAGCACTAGTGCCGCAAGGGTGCCACTGCACCAGCAGGACCAAGCAGACTCACAGTGACCGGAATCCTGTCGTCAATCTCGAACCCCTCCACGTCAATGGCGTCAATTAGCTCCACACCCTCCTCCTCCACTGCACGAGCAGTGGTAGAGCGCTGTGGTAGTGGTGGGCTTGGCCGGGTGCTGGCCAGCTGTAGTGCCGGTCTCGCGGCCTGCAGAAACCTTTTTCTATTGCAGCTTATCGTAGTTACAGGGATGCGACGCGCTGCTGCTGGCCTGGCAGCGGTCGCATTCATAACATGCAACATGATACCCAAGCCCACTTCTACAGGCCGTGCGCTGGACTCTTTGCAGAACGAAGTCAGCCTCGCGTCGACTGTTTCTGCTGTTTCGCGCACCTTGCACACACGCTTCCAGACTTCAGGTATCAAAAGGTACCCAGGAATCTCACTTGAGCGCAAATCAACGACAGACGCCCCCAAGCGCCTTCAGTGACCAGATTTCAGGCAAGCAATTGATCAATGGGCACTGCTGCTAGTCAGACTTCGAACTTGCCCACAATAGCGCAACCATCACCCAAAGGGCCTGCAGGCTTTTGTGTCTGCTTACACCATGGCTGAGCCTTGCTTTGCTGACCTAACCAACCAGGCGCTTGGAGCCAGCCATCAGCAGCCTGCACTTTGCCCAACAACGCTACCTGACGCACTTGGCACTGTCTACACCTTATTTGCTGCTGAGAGAGCCAAGCTTGTGGCCAGGACGCAGCATGCCGGCTCGACTATTGCTGCAGCTACGGCGCAACTGCAGCAGAAGCCCGTTCAAATGGGAGCACCTGCACCAAAAGCTGATGCGTGCAAGCAGCAAAAGTTGTGGAGGCTGGATGCAAGCAAACTGAGGAGGCGGGATGCAGCACTAGCTGAAAAGCTGCAGATGGCCATTGGAACCAAGAAGCCGGTAGCAGAGGTAGAGAATTGGTAGACAAGCAAACGAACCGCATTGTGTTGGAGCTCAAGTGCAAAGTTTTGATTGCGCTGGCTTCATGCGGAAACACTCACAGCATACTGCACAGCACTGAGGCTCACAATGTACTGGCTGGTGACTGGGCGCTCTTGACTAATAGCTTCCGCGTGAGCAGTTGTGGTGTTTACCGGTGCCTGTTTACAGGAAACCGCTGATGTGGGTGCCGCTAAGCACATCACCCAGCTGCTGCCACAGCAAGCCTCGCCGCATCCTCTACATGCTGGCCAGATAGCAGCAAGTCCTGCTCTTGCCATCAAGCAACCGAATAGGAGCAATGCTGCTAGCGCTCAGCTGCTGCAGCAGCAGCAGCAGGTTGCTTGCCAGCCAGCAGCACTCTCAGCCCACCCTGCCTGCTTCTCGCTGGTCCGTGATTGGTCCACGGTGGCACTGCCGGGCTTGCCTGGGCGTAGAGAGACTTTCCGGCCTGGCACCTCTGTGCGGGATTTTGACTGTCATCAGGTAAGGACATAGCCATGCAGGTGCGCATTCGCTCCATGCAGGCTTGTGTGCAGGTTTTGCATGACTTTCATGATAAGTCTGGCGCTGCCCCACCGCAAACACGTATTGCACCCTAGTTGCTGCGATACAAATCCTTTTGAAGGAACCCCCTCTGCACACTCCTGTAGGAGGACTTGGCCTCCTATCTGGCTGGTCACCGCTCCCAAGTTCAGCAGGAGCAGCAGCAGCAGCTTGAGAACGCCGGCCATGACAGCAGCAAGCGACGGCGCGTGGCTGCAGGCTTGCTGTCGCGCAGCCTGCACACGGGCGGTGCCAGCGCATGTGGCAGCAGCAGGAAGCCATGCAGCAGCAGTAGCAGCAGGCATATCAGCCTGAGGACCTATGCCACAACTCCCGGCCTGCTTCAGCCACAACCAAGGCGGCATGGTGCTGAAATCGCCTTTTCAGAGCAGCACGAGCTGCCGCTGCGGCAGATTTTTGGCACGGCAAGGGGTACTGGTCCTGCCTGCAGCAGGATGCTGCAACCGGCAAGTGAGCAGACAGGGGCCCTCAAGGCCTCTGAGGTCGTTGCTCCCCTCCCATCGAGGCAAGATGCTCCCCGGTTTAGACCAGCCTTGGTGGCGGAAAGGCAGCCAGCAGCAGAAGAGCAGCAAGAGCCCTCCAAAAGTGGCGGTAGTATGCAGGGGGGCTTGCTGGACCCTGCGGCAGGCAGCGGGCTGCCATCAAGGACGCCAAAACGCAAGCGGAGCCCCAGGTGAGCCAGTTCGTGCCGTCTAACGTAAACCCTCCTTGTTTGCAAGTGTCAGAAGTGGGGGTCTTCACAAAAGAAGTGTTATGTTGATATGCGATGGCCCTTTCCTGGCAGGGGGCCTGCGTTACTAAGAAAACATTCTCACCCAAGCCAAGGTGTGATGTTCAACCAGCAGGCGCCCATAGACAATCTATCGGACACCGGACACCGTGACAAATATGTGTTCCCCCTGCAGGTTGCCTGTGGATTGCTTCTTGGAAAAGGATGGCGCCATGGACCTTGCTGCAGCCTTCAACCTCCTTTCCACTGCAGAAGCTGCCCCAGTACCTGCTGATAGTCAGCCCCAAGGCAGCCAGGCACGTGTGGCAACGGACCCCACTTGCGCCCCACAGCGTGGGCAGGCCTCATGTACGGCTCAGCACCTCCATCAGCAGGAGCAGCAAGGGGACAAGGCGCACAGCAGGAACGAGGGCGGAGAGCGTGGTCAGCGGCAGCTAGAGCTTGCAGAGCACCTGGACTTTGAGACTTTCCGGCTATTTGACAGCCTGTGGCTCGGACCAAGGCAAGGCAAGGGCAGCCCGAGCCAGGGCAGTATTGGCCCGCCTGGGCTTTTCTCCGGGTGGCTGCACTATCTCGTGAAAGGGACCTCGAGCTGAGGTTAGACAGCCTTCTGCGTTGGTGGCCACCAGCTTTGTAGCTGTTTGTGAATCACCTTCTTCCCTGGCATTATCTCCTTAGCAATAGCAGACCTCTCCCGATGAGTCGAGGTTGTGTGCAACCTGCAACCTACAGCTGCTTGCTGCATCCCTTCTAAGGTAAAGCACTTTGAAACACGTTCATCACAGCGTTCAAAATTCCTTCAAAATGGCAATCATGTTGGAACGGAAACTTGACTCCCTGCTCAACTGGGAGTGAGTCAACAGTGAGTCACCCAGGCTAGTCACTAGACTTCCGCAAAGACAGGCCTCTCAACCCCATGTTGTCTGCCCATCGACGTGCCGATTTGAACAGGGTGCGTCCCTTGCTACGGATGCACCAAAGCAAGCGTACGACGTGGGACGCCGAGGGTGTCTTGGACTTGCGAAGCTGGCTGGCTGATCAAGGGCGGGGGTCCCCTGTCCAAGTTTCCCAGCCGGTACAACTTGCGTGTTGGACCAAGGCGTCCACCTCAGAAGGGGGTGGCATAGTTGTCGGCAGTACTGCAGGTCTGGCACAGCAAGGAGCAACTTCTGGGCTGAAACCGTTGGAGGCCGGCTCAGGCCTGGGCTGCTTCCCTAGAAAGACTCGTCCAAGGGTTCAGCCCAAGCACTGCTTTACTGGTTCTTGGAATGCACAAGCCTCCCATGACCTTCTGGGCAACCAAGTGCCAGCAAGGCTTCCGCTTTGTGCGCCCTGTAGGACTGCACGCCTACAGGCCGCCACGGCCTCCCATTGACCTCAACGAGGGCAGGGAGAGCTACGTAGCCAAGGCAGGCAACGACAAGGGGGATGTGGAGACGGTGATACAGGCAGCAGCTTCGGTGAGACTGTGGTGCCCCACCAGGGAATCCCATTCAAGCCAGAGCTGTGTCCCTTACCTTCGCTGCCCTGCTTAGCCCTTGGGTGAAGCCACAGTGTGAAAGGGCCCCCACCCCGTCTCGTATCTTGCCTGTAGGCAGGTGCAGCCCTCAGCGACTGTGATGTGGTCACTTTTCGTAACAACCTCAATAAGATAGCAGGGACTCCTCTGGACCCGATGACTACCTGGTAGGGCTGACTGGTGGCTGGTCGACTCGTCAATGCTTGGCAGCAGTGTGTTGGCGCTGTATCCAGGGGAGTTGGTGTGGAGGAGACTGCCTTCATACTACTACCCTGTGTGCCATAAAGTGTTACAATTGTGACGTGGTTAAGCCAGAGACCAGATGGCCCTGGGAGCCGTGGAAGTATGTTGCAAGGGTCCTGTGTTGGCTGATTCAGGCTTGAAAGGTCACCCGGTTCCCAAAGGAGGTCAGGGTTGCATGAAGATCGAATATCGGATGAAGTGCCCCTTCAACAATACAAATGCACCCCTGCTTGAAGACTAGCTTGCTGAAGTGATGCGCTATGTTGTTCAGGTCTGTGGATGCCTGCTGGAAAGGAAGCAAGATGTACCTGGACATTGTGCAGCTGGAGCCACAGTGGCGGGGAAACGTTGCCGATCCGGACAAGTTTGCGTACTGGGGCTACCGGTGAGTTGAGAGCGTCACACAGGAAAGCGTAGGAAGCCAGGGAATGCAGCTGTGGCGTACCTTGTACCTGGCAATTTCCCGCTGGCAGGCGGCTGCCACGGGAGGTCGTCAGGTGCGTTGCAGCCTGCTTTAATCTCTCTACCTGTGCACCATCTGGCTGCCAGTGGTCTCCTTGCAGAACTCTTCTAAAGGGCCTGAAGGTTGCTTGTTGTGAGGTTGGCATGTCCATCTGGGCCATGCACACCTGCTATGAGACAGCCGTACCAGTCAAGTGGTATGTTAAGTTCTCAAGCCAACACAGCAGTGCCTGATAATCTACAACCACAGGCGACTATAAATGCTTTAACGTGATAGATGTCTGAAGCGCCTGTGTACATGAATGCAGCTTTGAAGCGGCCTGCACAGGGCAACAAGTGACAGACAGCTCCTCAGAGTACTGCATACTAGTGCGCACTCGGCTGGGCGGCATTAGGATCCTCCTGGGGGCAGAGATAGACTGTTACGATCCCACAGGTGGGAGGTTCGTAGGCGACGAGGCCGAGCGCTTCTTGGGTAGAGTCATACCGTGCTTGTCAGTGTGATTTGTGGCCTTGTCAGCCACGAACTGCTCTTTGGGATTAGGTACAGCACAGCTTGGACGGTCAGACAGTGCATGCCAGCGCAAGTGTGTGTTGACGTGATTGTGCGTCGCATTTAAGGCTAGGTGTGCTGCCGCAGTCTGTGTAGGCGTTTGCGGAAACAAGCAACCTGGCCTCAGCAGCTACCTGGAACTCAAGACTTACAAGTAAGCCGCCCCGCTGTTGTGCTGGCAGTTGCCATTGCATCAAACTAACGGCTTTCTGTCATTGCATGCCGGCCGCATCTCATCAGGGACTGAAAGCTGCCGAGTATTCAGAGCACGTCTTACAGGCCAAGGTCCTTGTGCTGCTGTGCCATCACCACTTCAGGCCCTTCGTCTGCGTCTCTCTGTGTGCAGGCCGCCGCAGCACCCCAAGCAGCAGCTCACCCTGCATCGCAACAAGCACCCCCGGTGGTGGCTTCAAAGCTTCCTGGCAGGAGTACCTGCCCTTGCACTGGGTGCGAGGGATGACCAGGTCTGCTCATTGCCAGGGTGCTTGGCACCCTCACCATGAAGGACATCCGGGCATTCCTGCTTGAAATACACGTTGCAACAGTTGTTACACCTCAGTGAACCATGGTCGGCCTCGTGTCAACACCTTGGCAACCACTGCACTGTAATATCCTTTTTTCCTTCCATGCTTATTTCAGGGCCTGGTGCACAAGATAGACCTAGTGAAGGTTGCAGACTTGCCGCGCATCAGTGCAGCCAGCGGTGCAGCCTGGGACCCCCAGCTCGCTCTTCGCTTTGGCGAGCACTGCCTGAAGTGGATGCGAAGCGTGGCTGCCGCGCATGCCGAGCAGCATGTGCGCTTCACCTACGACAGCTCCAATAGAGTCGTGCGGTATGAGCTGCTGGCAGGTGGGGACTTGCCCACCCGACTGGATAGGGTGCTCACGCAGTGTTCAGCACCCTCCTGAGCAACTGGCATCTGGCACTGTCAGTAAAGTTCACCTCTCACTCCCTGTTCGCACTACCTGCCACCCATGCTAGAAGAGTTTCTGGTGATGACGTGTCACTGCGCCTTCACGAGCCACCTGGTGCCGCCACCTGGGGCATAGATTGGCAGATCTGGAGTTGTCATCTGTTTATTCCGATGGTTATGTTCTGTGAATGGCTTGCTAGGAACGCTTTCTACTGCTTCAGGCAGTTAGCATTCTTCGTTACTTGGTTGATGGCAGCTTGTACAAGTTTGCTGCTCGCCTTTCACCAAGCTCGCCAAGCTCGAAAGTCCCACCGAAGAGGATCAGCCAGCCACGCCCTCCCAGCCCTCATATAGCAGTCAGCCGCTTTGATCACTCTACTGGCCAAAGTTGTGGCATCTTGAGGCCAAAGCAGACATATGGCGCCGAAGTCTGCCGGCAGCGTGGGTTCCTACGGGAAGTCGAGCGAGGGCTCCTCCACCCACGGCGGCTCTGAAACCACCATCGGCGTTAAAGGAGATGATGTCGGCGGCGACCTGTTTAGCAGGGGCGATGGCTCAAGGAAGGTGAAGTTCCTGGTGTTTGCATGCAGGGACGCAACACTGCTGACAGCCACCCTTAAAGCATGTTGATTCCCATCACAGTGGAAAGCAGTGGGAGGGTGCTGGCTGGGGAAATCTGCAGCGAGCACAGCTTGCAGCTGAAGCTTGGGAGCTCAGAATTACTGCTGAGCTTTTTCAGCTTTTTTGTTGCAGGAGGCCCTCTTCGCTGGCACGTACTTGGTCTTTGCGGGCCGTATCCTTGAGACCGACTGGCGATTTCTGCTCCTATCCACGCTGTTTGAATGGGCTCAATTGCTTAATCTTATCTTCGGGCCCAACTTCTTTTGCTGGGACGTGGACTGGGACGGCAACAAGTGAGCCTTCCAGCAGGGCACCGCTGGGAACTCAATGGCCCTTTTCTGCGTGCTGATTCTGTGCTAAGAGAGCCTGTTCAGGCGGTGTCCAAGTTTGCCAGTCGGTGGGCGCAAAGCCCATATGGGGCTGAAGTACGGCGCCCTGGCTTATTACTGAATTTCTTCTCACGCCTGGCCCTGTACTTCACGCTGCAGCTGGTGGCGATTCTACAAGCGGCTGCTGCTGAGCAATGCGGCTGTTGAGCGCGGCTGGGGCATGTATGTGGGCGTGCTGCTGGTGTTCATCATTGCTACTGCCTTGGGCATCGTCTTTGGCGTCTGGCTAAATCATTACATGAAGTTGCGTACCAAAATTCACTGGAAATGGTGAGCTGCTGTGCTAGCGTGCGGCGGCTGTGTGTGGGTGTCGGTGTTCGTGGGTGGTTGGGGATGGGGTTACCTGGACCGCTGGGGGCACCTATGAAATAGAAGCCAGCCTTGTAAGTTATAAAATCTTGCAGTGTGTTGGGCATCTACGTGCGGCTGCCAGGTTTAACATATTGATTCTAGGCTCAGCGCAGGGCTTTAATGTAAGCTATACACTGCAATCTTGCTGGTGGCTCTCACCTACTGGTTCTGCACATGTGATGCCTCCCATGCAGGCCACTCCACCTGCTAAGGGTAAATGCCAGTATTCTTAGGGTCTTCGATGTCTCCATGATGTCCCTCCTCACTGTGTCCTTCACATGCAACAACGACAGCGGCCGGACCATGTTCTACTTCCCTGACAAAGGTCAGGTGCCAGGCTTGCCCTGCAATCAGTGCATTGTTCCTGGTTTTCCTGGACGCAAAGCCTACCAGCTTAGCCAAGCCAGCTCCAGTAACCTTTACCATGTATTGTATGTACGGCACTCATCCACCATGGTTTTCTCTGCAGGTTGCCTTGTTATGCCCCAAGTCATCATGTTTATCTTCTGTCTGGTGGTGGAGTTGCTGGTACTGTACCCAACACTCCTTGGAGCACTCCTTGATGCGGGGGATACCAGCTATTGCAGCAAAAACTTTTTTGCTGCCTCAGGTAAGCCACATGGGTGGTAGGGTTACTAAGCTCTGTGCTTGGCTGTTTGCTGGCCGCAACACAAAGTGTATGTGACACCTAAATGCTTACGTCCGGACGATTGCAAAAAAAGCATATGAATGACCTACATGCGCTTCTAAACCAAGGCAGTTGACCAAGCTTTGTGATAGTGTACATAGAACTTACTTGCTTTAATGCACAGCTAATAATGTTGTATACATCACAAGCAATGCCCCAACTCTTCCTATCCCTTATTGCGACACAGTTGGGTGTTATGTAATGCGCCTGAACCTGGTGCGGATGGCATTGCCTTTGGTGCCAATGGCATTTCAGCTGTTCCCTAAGTGGCAGGCAAGTGATGTGGTGTTGTTGACCTTCGATAATGATAGACGTGTCTGTTCAGCAGCAGTTTCGTTGCACACCCGGCGCTTCTAACTCGCGGCAGTACAGTCAAAACCAACCAAAAGACCTTGGCAGGCCTGTGGCGCACACTAACCTCAGCAAACTAATAATGCTATACTCTGCTTGGATGTTCGACCCTGCCACAGGCTTTTTTCAACTTTGTGCTGACTTCCTATTACCTGTACATCACCATCCGTCGTGCACCCATGCATCGCACGTGGCTCAACTGCGCCTATGCCTTCCTGGCCCTCTTTCCCTGGTGGGCAGCCTCCCTGGCATTCATCGGCGTATTCTATCACGAGGCAAGTTATACTGTTGCTGGGGCTGGTCCCTAGCTAGGCTATAGCATACCTTTCACCTTGAATATATGAATATTGTAGACTACAGAACCTGCCAAAAGCCTGGCTGTACGGGATGGGCAGCCACCTCCATGTAGGAAGTATTGTCTGGGCCACTGATTGGACTATGGGTAGATACAGTATGCACAGCACTCCATACTGTGCCTTGTCAATTGAGCATGCCTACCTTTGACACATATCCTATGTGCTGCCATTAACCGACGAGCTAGTGGTGCTGGTGCAGTACTGGCATCGGCTAACCACGGCCTTTTTAGCAGGGATGTTCCCCCTGGGCTTTGCCTGCGCTGGCATCGCGTACTGGAGGTGGGTGCACCGAGGGCCATACATGACTCATTGAGTGCAAGTGAAGGTTGATAGCATGCGCAGTGAGCGAAGGGCTTGAAGGGCAGCCCCCCGCCCCAAAGCGTATCACCGCACCCACAGCAAAACCTTCGGTAGCAGGCAGCACGGCGATAATGTATTAAATTGCAGCTTTCTGCTATTATAGTGTGGTTGGGTGTGCTGGAGTGACATTAAATGTGGCACTGGCGAAGCCGCTATTCATGCAGGCTGCGCTTTATCTGGGGTGTGGCTGAGCGGTTCAAGGGTTGGACGCCCCGCACACCGCGCCGGGAGGTATACCGCTTCTGGGATGAGTATGAGGTGGAGATGGTAACCAGGTGGGTGGTGATCAAGTGTTGGCAGAAGCTGTGCACCTAGCGTGCTGCTTGGCATGTCAGTATTGCTCTAGAGCGATCTTTTAATGCAGGCGAATAACCTAGGAAAGACCGCGTGCATTATCGCATGGGCCACGCCCTACTAGTGCATTGCAAAAGGAGGTGCTTGTTGTTGTCCCAGTCGTAAACAACTACTCGTATGCAAGATGTGGTCTTGCGCATCCCAGGGTGTGCCGCAAGACTGTCAAGACAGAGCAGCTGGATGTGATACCAGACCCCTACTACACCAGCCTGGCCGACAAAGTGGTTCAGGCGGGGCTCCTCCAGTTCCCCAACAGCGCCCTTCTCAACATCGTCTACGCATCGCTGCAGGCGGCGCTGCTGAACGACCCTTCGGTGGGTGGTGTGTAGCCCAGCTGGCACTGCATCTGCTGTCTGCTACGGCTGTTTCACAAATTCTTGCCTGGCAAAACCTATGGTTGCATGCACTTAACTTGTGTTGGCTTCCACATGGGCTGCCAATACTTTGCAGCTGGCAGGGCAGCTTGCAGCTCTCCAGCCTGTTCCTTCAAACATCCAGTGATATCGATAGGCCCGGTTGCGCTGCAGGGCGGGTCGGCCCAGCTCCAGAAGGCAAGGAAGTGTGCAGATATCACCTGGGTGCAGCGCTTCCAGGTAGATGGCATTTCCAACTGCACAGCACTTTTTAAAGCACTTGCGGGATTAACTGGCTGTCCAACGCCATGGGTAGGGAGGGCCATGCTTGGCGCATGGCATCCGCCAGGGCCTACCACAGAAATATATGCCCAGCAACTGGTGCTGTGTCAGTAGTACTATAGAGCCGCCTGTCAGGACTGCAGGTGTATGTGAGGGAGCAAGAAAAGCTGGCACAGAAGGGGAAGGACTCGGATCAGTCGGTTACCTTGGATGCCGGTGAGTTGCTGCATGCGCGCGGCTGGATGGGAACAGCGATGGGAAACCATTCGTGTGCTGCGGTCCATGGAGGCAGGGTGCATCATTCCTTGCTGGTAGGGCTGGCCTGCGTTTCATTTGCTTCAGTAGTACAGTCCCGATGAGGCAAGCGGCTGTGTGAGCCAGAAAGACTGTGCCCTGCAGCGACCTGGACTGAGTTCACTGCCAACTATAAGTCAGTCATCAGGACGCACCGGAACGCGCTTGGCACGCTCAAGTAGGTGGCCCGCTGGCTTTGTCGGTCGTTTGTGCCCTCCCGCGCAGAAGCACAGCTGCCAGCCTCACTGGCAGCTTGAGCATACCACCAGTGTAAGCACTCTCCCTAAGGGCATAATGGGTTTACAACGGCCCCCACAAGCGTCAGAACCATGTGTGCTGCGCTAAGGTATGTACGTTCGTGCCACCTCTCCAGGGCCTTCTGGCGCCTCCTGTTGCGTGCGGACGTGAGCATGGTGGCGCTCGTGCGCCAGTTCCTGCGCATCCCCGCTTCGAAGGATGCAGCCGAGCGGGCCTACAAGGCACTCATGGTGAGCCATGCTGCATGTGCTGCAGCTGCTGAGGCGTACAGCTGTGAGCTTTCTAGCTTCTGTTAGGGTGTACTGTGTGCCACCACGCATTGCGACAGTAAGAGCATTCAAAGATTGTGACGAGCATGCGTGGAATATGCCCTTGGATTCAAAGTCGTTTTGGCGCAGGAACGGTACCCCAACAACCCCAGGGTTTTGCGGGCCTACTCGCGCTTCCTACAGCAGGTGCGCTGACCAGTCCTGCCCTGCTGTCCGCCTCTTCATGCCACTATAAGGCCTTCTAAGCAGGGCCCCTCACTAGCTCTCAGCACCTTGTTCAATGCTTGCGCAGGTGAAAAATGACCCCTACAGCGCAGCCCGCTTCGCTTCGCTGGCCAACAAGGTGGAGGAGCAGCAGGTGGGATGGAGAGCATACCTGGCGGCTGAGAATTCTTTAAGCGGCTGGTGTGACTTTGGGCCACACTGTGGAGAACACAACATGCACTTCTGTGTTGGTGTTTCACACTTGCCTAGGGTCCCATGTTGTGGATGCTCCACTGTTTCTGTCACTATTTCCTGCTGCAGGAGGAGAGCTGGCGGGAGACTGTCTTTGGCCAGCTCATTGACCGCAAGTACTTGGATGACAAGAGCACCAGGACCATGGCCATGATGGATGAGTAAGCCAGTGTTGGGCTGCTGGGTGGGCGGGGAGAGTAGCTTGAGTTGGGAGTGTATTGCAAGCTGATCTTACCGCCGGTATCTGACGTCCTTGCCCTTCCAGCAGATGTCAGCTGTTGGCAGGCTGCCCCAGCTGCTTCCAGTTAGGCTTTCACAGTGCACCTGGCCTGAACTGCTGGGTGCTTCTGGTGCTGCAGGACTCTGGATGCTGTGGTCATGATCAACTCTGAGGGAATGATTCAGTACATGAACCAGCCGGCCCTCAATATGTTCGGTAAGTGGGGCACCTGATTGAAATGAAAGTCGTAGGCTGGCTGTTTGCACCATAAAAAGCAAGTCCTCTTTAGCCGATGGGTTGCTGTCCATAACGAGCCGTGCTCGCCCTATGTCCCTCTCGGTTTTGCAGCTATGTTCTCTAGCTATCTCAAAGGCCTAAGCTTTTGGCGTCTCTCAGCGTCCAGCCTGTTCCCTTTTTGCGTGGAGTCTGAGGCTTCACTTTGGTTGGACTGCCCGTGGTTTGTGCAGGTTACCGCAAAGGGGAAGTGGAGGGCTGCAATGTCAATATCCTAATGCCAGCTCCTATCAACCAGCAACATGATTGTGAGTGTGACCAATTATACTCTGTGGAATTTTAATGAGGCTCAGAGACCTTTGCAGGCAATGATGGGCCACACTGGTGCACGCCTCCAGAATTTCGAATGCCACCACAGTCAGGTGTTGTCCTGCGCTTTTACCCACTGTGTCCCAGTTGAGCATTCAAGCGGCGTTGGCTATCCTGCTCACAGGCTTGCTGCTGCCCTGCTCTGCAGCTTTTCTTCAGAATTATATGACGACACACCAACCAAGTGTCCTAAACAAGACTGTAGAAGTTGTCGGACTCCACAAGCAGCAATGGGTGTTCCCTATAGATATGGTCGCCACACCCCTCATGATTGGGGGTAATCTCAAGAGTCTCCACAGCATCTATTACCTTTTTGCCTATTGCCTGGCTGAATCAATAACCAGTGTGGAGGGGTTAGGATCTGTGTCACTAACAAGTGAAGACTTGCTGCTACGCACCAGGCAAAAGTCATACACAGATCGCTTGGAGGTGACTGCAAGTGGGTCAATTAGTTGATGTATGGCTGCAGGCGCTGAATGCTTCTTGGGGGTTTTGAAGCCGCTGGATGATGACTCAAGGCTGGCCACTGTCTACTGCCATGCCTCAGGTTGGAACAGCCTTAGCAAGCTGCATGCCTGCCATGAGAGCCTGCACAATTGGAAGATTCTCGCCAGGCAGACAACCATTATAGTGTTGCCAGCTCAAGGGAGAAAACCACTCTGTGACGTGTCTGAGTGTCTGAGGCATCTGCGGGATTCAATGGCTGATAATGCCGGCAGTGTGGGCCACAATACTTGCAGGTACTGTCCTTTGCATCAACCGCGGCTTAAGCAATCTGCTGGCTTACCAGAACGCTGAGTGAGTTTTTCTGCTGACCATCAGGCAATGCTATGTTGGGTGCCAGCTTAGGATCCATGGCCAGGCGGATGTCTTGTTGCAGCATATCACAACTCATGCTTTGACTAGTTGTATCTGCAGCATCATTGGGCGCAACCTCGCCGAGCTCACAACGACGATGGAGAAGACCAACCAGATCATTGCCGACATATCGGCTGGGGACTGGGGTACCCACGATGTTGGCCGGTTAACCTTCATGCACAAGGTTGGTGCAGAATTGTCACCCACAAGCCTGCCCTCTGCTTGCCGTCTGTGCTCCTGCTCCTTTGCACAGCCCTCTGTGCCAATTTACGTTCCTGTCGTTGGGGTGAGCCCTCACAAGCATTAGGTCTATAGGGTGGGCCTTGTCGAATATTGGGAGGCCAGTTTGGCGAAGAAGTTCAGCTTGGTACCATTCTGCACTGTCGCAAATTAGGCTGTTAGATGTTATTTGGTGTGTTTTATCCTTGCCAGCCACTGCACATGTTAAGGCACACAACTTGTTTGTTCCCTTTCACCCACTTTTTGCAGTTTGGTGAGGAGATGAGCATGAAGGTCGTTGGGCGCAAGGTGGGCATGAAGCCTGCTGGTGTAACCTTGGTGTGGATGTCCATAATTTACTGAGGGAGTTGAGTGCCACACATGTACAACGCCTGATCTGTCTCGAGGGTGGTGTCTTTTTCTGTTGCTGGCAAGCTGCAGGCTGGAACTCCGAGAGTGAACTGCTGCGTGTTGGACATGAGCAACGAGGGAAATGCCTTCACCGGCCTCGTTGCAGTCAGCAAGGTCACCGGCCGGGTAGGTGTATGGGGGTGACATTTGCGGGCAATGACCTTTCAGCATCTCGCAGTCTCTCAGAATGCTGCATTTGCCTCGCTCACACTGCATGGCAGTCGACTTGATACCAAGATCCCTCCGCGTTGCCTGTATCGCTGCAGATTACCTATGCTAACACCTCCTTCTGCGAGTTTGTTGGGGTCGCCGCTGATCAGCTGATAAAAATGCGGCTTCATGAGGTGGGCTCAGGCTTGACAAACTCTACGGGTTGAGTTCAGAGTTCGGTATGGCCAATGCACTATCGCTACCTCCTGCCTCAACCGCTGGCTTGCATGCCAGCCAACAGTGCAAACATGGGTTGTGTGCTGCCCTTGCAGATCATTGCCGAGCCGTACGCCATGCTGCACCAGCGCTGGATTAAGGGCCGAGGTCGGTGGTCAACTGCACATTGGCATGTTTGAGCTTGCTGTGTGCATGGCATGGGATGTGCTAATGGAACTCTCGCTCGGACAACCTTTCCTGGGAGCAGTGGGAAGCTCCTGATCTTGTGAACTACGAGGCTCAGGGGTGGTGCCATGGTCCTGCAGATGTGTCTCGAGCTCCAGGCCTAAGATGCCGGGCAGGCCGGGCGGTGGACTTTAAGCATGGCAGTACTGGCAAGGTGGTGGCTGCTATGCTGGAGATTACTGAGCGCGCTACAGAGCAGGGCGATGTGTTCAGCGTCAAGGTGCGCATGTGCTGGCAGGCTGCAAACAAGCCTAGCTTTGGGCCTACATGAGCGTTGCGGGTAGTGGCGGTACTATGGATTCACATCTTGCTTTTGTTGGTTCCACTAACGCTGGCTTGCTCGTTTGGGTAAAGTTCTCGTCACCTTCTCTGGCACACGAAGGTGGCCCCTCTGACCGACAGTGTGGACAAGGAGTGGAACCGCATTAGCCTGACGGTGGCACAGGATGGCGTCATTGCCACCTGCGTCGGAAAGCTGACTCTCTTCGGGCTGGAGAAGGAGGTGTGTATGATACTTATGCTGTCAGAAAGGCACATACACGCAGTAAGCGCACATGCTTCGATGAAGTGCTTTTGTGCAGAGCTGCAGTTATTGTGCCGAGGGCTTGCCTGTGTCATGCATAAGGCCAGCTTCTACCACACCTCACCCTCAGGCATTTGTAGGATCCAGAGCCAGAGCTGTTGCAACTGTGTCCGGCAGGTCTTGGAGGGCAAAGGCCTGGACTCGCTGCTAGATATGTATCGTAAGGAGGGCGAGGAGCTGCAAGCTACTCACGCCAACTTGCTGAAGGCCTTGCGGGAACGACCACGCACTCTTAGGTGCCCGCCTCTCCCATGTGGTTGACCTAGCTACCTGGGGTCATGTGCTTTGATCTGGTCTTGCCGCATTCCTGCTGCCATCAGTGGGCGTCACCTCAAGTCCATATCACTGATCCAAGCTGTTCTGACGATGCACTGACACTGGATAGCGTTCTGGTCCGTAGTGGGCACAAGTTCCCCAGCCTTGACATCTGAAACTAGAGTTGGGCTTCCCATGTGGCTTGCGTGCAGGGTAGCCGTCGCCCCCCGCGGCAAGCGCTCGGTGCCTGCTGTCCTGGAGGCGGTGCTGCCCGGTGATGGGGCCACGGAAGGTCCGACCATCATTCACCTCTACCGAGCGGGTGAGAGCGTGGCTATAACAGGCATGACGCACGTAGATGTTGAGATGGATGCTTGACATCTGGCACCTTGAGGTGGGTCAGTGCCCCTCAAATGGACAGCAACGATTGACTCCGTACCCGCCACTGGTACTTGGGGCTTCATATTGGCGGGGTTGGCCTTTATGCTCCCCCGCATCATTTGCAGATTGCCTCGAGGGTGTTATTGAGCTGGATGCGGCTGGCAAGATGAAGAAAGTCAACGAAGAAGCTGCCCTTATCTTTGGCGTCGCGGCCAGCAGTCTGGTGGGGGAGAGTGTGCAGGAGGTGGGTTGTTTTGTACACTAGCTCTGCAATTAGGCCTGTGCAAAGCTCAACCCTGTGGGAGAGACTAGTGCAGTCTACATGGAATTTGGAGAACCTGAGCAGACGTCACTGCATTGGGGTTGAATCCACTTCAAGTGCAGGACCTGCTCGGCCGGCAAAGCCAGGCGGACTCATTGCTGTGCAGGTGCTGCCAAAGGTGTGCCCGGGCGGCCGCACCACCGAGCTGCTGGCAATGCGCGGCCAACGTGGGGGGTCAAAGCAGAAGATTGGGGCATCACAGGGGGCAGACGGGGTGCACCCTGACAAGCATGCCCTGCACCTTAGCCTGCAGGCGGCAGAGAGCACCGAGCGTCCCGGCAGGTAGGGCGAGCTCCTCTAACTTTGATGCTCCTCTTCGTGATAAACTTGATCACACATGCGTTCGGAGGCAGTGACATTAGCAAAGCCATCACTGTCCAGATGTCGGTCCCTGCGCAGGTACCTGGTCCGCATTGTCGTGCCTAAGCCCATCTCTGCCTACAGCAGTGTCAACCGCCCTGGCGCCGCCGCACCAGGGCTGCCGGCAGGTAGGACCTGCTGTAAGATGCCTGGTTAAGTTATACACTTCCCATGCCCCTGTCTTGCCTGTCCTGAGTCTATGACACTGGGTCTACTCAGTTTGTGTAGATGTTAGAGGTTGGTGCTGCAGTAGCCGAGACCCCCAACTCCTTTTTGCATGTTACCATTTTGCAGGGACAGCTGCTATGCCTTCTCAGCCTGGCATTGCAGGCAGCCTCCGCAGTTTCTTCTTGACTGGAGGGAGCATGTCTCGCCCCGCTACTGCTAGCACCTGCCCCTTCAGCTTGGGTGCCCGCGGAGAAGCCTGCGACGCTCCACCATCACTGCCAAGCAAGCCGGCTACTCCTTCTACTTCTGCACCGGGCAGCGCCGGTGATGCAGCATCCCGGGCTGGCACAGCCAGCGGGTGCCCCTTCAGCTTTGGCAGCAAGGCAGGTGGCAGCAAACAGGCGTCACTCGCAGCAACTGTCGCCTCCCGGCCAGCAACTAGAGGCAGTGCATGCCCTATCAACCTCAACACAGAAGGTGAGCAAACAGGTACAGGCTTCACTGGCATAACTATGAGAAGGGATGGGTGCGGACTGACAGGAAGCGCAGGCTCGCTCCCGTCTAACAGTCAGGTGATAAGACCAGCTGGATCACTAGAATGCTTGCTGTACTTTTCATAACCTGCCTGCATTTTGGTTCCTGCAGAGGTGCTGTCCTCGCTGTCCTTCCCTCCCACCAGCCGCTTTGCCCTTAAGAAGACTCATCTGGAGGAGGGAGCCCGCCGTGCATCTGCGGGGACTGATACTACAGCACTAGCAATAGCACTAGCAACAGCAGTAGCTGCAGCAGCAGTTGCGGCAGCAGTGGCAGCAGCTGACCCTGGCAGCGACCACCCACAGCAAGGAGGTAGCGAGGAGGACGCTGGCAGGGACCCCAACACCGGCTACAACTCCAGGGGTGAGGCCAGTGTCAGCAACTTGGCTCCAGTTCTTGGCAGTCCGCAGGATGCAGGGAGTGTGGGCGCCATAGGGGCGACAACCCACGACATCACTGCGGCAGAGGCTGGTGCTGAGCGGGCATCGGAGCAGCCATCTGTTGACCCTGCAGCAGATAGCAGGCAGATTGGACCTAACGCTAGCCGCCCTAGCACCGGCTTGGACGGAAGGGGGCTTGTGTTTGCCCACCGGCCAGATGGAAGCCACAGCTACGACCAGTCCACTGCCGCCTTCCGCTTCAAGCAGCTATCCACAATGTCTCCTCAGCGCCAGTCTACTGCTTCTTCCAGGGCTCGCCTGGGCTCTGCCCGGCCTCAGACCGGCAGCACCCCAGTGACACCTGCAGCAGCTGATCCAAGCCCAGCGCTGGTGTTACAGGTTACTGCTGTTGCGGAGGACCCCCAGCCGGCTGACGCTTTGATTTCTGCTGGAGAGGAGCAGGCAGCGCTTGTACCCGCCAGTGACCCAGCAGCAGCAGCAGTCGATCTTCCACCAGCAGCTAAGCAGGTCACAGCAACAGACGCAGCCAGCCCTGCTGCAAGCCAGCAGGCAGGCATCCCACTGCCTGGTGCGTGCAGCAACTGCAGCAGACGGCAGCTGTGTCACCTGAAACTCGCCAACATCTGCAATACCTGCAGCACAAGGTTCAGAATTGCAAGTTTTTTGCATAATAACTCCTGCTCTTCTGCCTGCTACAGACCAAACTTCGCCTTTGGATAGCATGGGAGGTCAGCAGCAGTCTGTAGAACCGGCGCTGCTCGAGGCAAACGCGGTGCTTGATACTGTTGCTGGTGGACCCATGCACAGCTTCGGTGCGCCGGGTGAGATGATCAGCCAGGTCTTACCAAGTTTCAAACACGGTCGACATCTATCACAAACCTATTTCAATACTGGAAAAAGAGGAGCCAAAGCAACCCTGTGCTCATTCCTGAAGGCATTTGCTAGGTTGCTTTCGGTCGCTTTCGCTACCCTGGGTCACCTGGACCACCACATGTGCTGCGAAGCCCTGAATTTGCAGCGCTACCTGCTGCAGGACCGGAAAACATGCCGCAGCCCGAGCAGGCAGCACCCATTGAAGCAACCACAGTGGCTGGTTGTGCTGAAGCAGCAGTTCAGTCTAAGCCTAGCGCTGGAGGAGCCGGTGAGCTGAGAGTTGACTTTCTGCAATATGTCGCAGCGGTGGGTTGTATCCATTTCTGAGTGTTTGCGCTCCTGCGTTCCACGCCCTGAATTGAAGCCATTGTCTGATATCAAGGGGGGGCGGACAAATGCCATGACATACCTTTCAATCCGTATTGGCGCTTGCAGGTGGCACTGAAGCTGATGCAATCATGCAGGGCCAGTCAGTGGTGCGCAGCATGGCAGCGTCTGAGGAGGTGAGGCGCATCAAATCCCTGACATTGTGAATCAGGCAAGGATAGCACTGGGTTGAAATGTCAAAGGTCGAGCACCAAAATCAGTTGAGCGCAGTGGCGGACCATTGTCAGTGGTTAACACCCCCCCAGCAGTGTCTGCCCGGTTCCTCTCTGCATCACCTCCACTCCCTATAAGGTGCAGGAGGATGGCGAGGGTGGTGCCGAGGAGGAGATGGATCCAGCCGAGCTGGCCGTCAAGATGGTTGGTGTAAGGGCATGGCTGGACGCCAGTGCTGCTGCCCTCCCCCCGGAGCAGGCAGCACCTGCAGGTAAACTTGCCTTGGATTGTGGGTCAGGCAGCTGGACTGATGGGAGACGTATGCTTCAGGGGAACAGGTAGTTGCGGGGTACCTAGAATGGTGGGTCACTGCTGGCAGGCTAGGTACGCGCATTGACTGTCGTGCCCTGAGGGCGGGTTGGCACTGCCAGGAATGTGGGTGCATTGCTGCAACTGTCATGGAACGAAGCCAGGAGAATGCCAGGTTGACTTTCCTGCCCTACTGGGCGGTGCAGGCCCCGATGGTGCTGGGGCTCACCCGGCAGGCTCTGCAGTGTTGGAGCTGCCAGCACTGGCCCCTTCCAAGGCTGGGCTGCCGCTGATGCCCCACGAGCCTGCTGGCCGAAAGCTCTTAATCGCTGCAGCCGGGGCCAGTCAACAAGTGCAGCCTGGCAACCGTGCCAATGTGGAGAGCAGCAGCATGGGAGAGTCCGACACTGGCAGCCTGGTGAGTGGATGATGACCCAGCCTACTTGTTAAAGAGCCACAGGTGGGTGGTTACCCTGGGCCATAGGTCTAAGCCTAGTTGAAAGCAGCTCTGGACAAATAGGCTATAAACTACCTCTAGGCTTTGCTTCATGTATTGATAATGGCCTTCCTTGTTCCTCTGCTTGTACCATAGGCAGCAAGTGACGCGGACGGCGGCGCTGATACCTCCCGGTTGCGGCGATTCAAGAAGGCATATAAACTGCTAAACAGCACCATTGCGCGGCAGGCCATCGAAAGGCTGAGGGTGAGCCTATGCCAGGAAGCCTGCATAATTCCGTGCCATGCTGCATAACTTTGTTCAGTGCAGCCCCTTTGGAATATCAAACCAAGCTAAGAGTATGTATTCCACCGGCTTATGGGGAGCCTTCTGAGACATCTCGGTTTCCCCGCAGACTCACCTACGCTTTGTTCTGCTGTTTCTGGTCTGCGCCCACGTCGCGTTCTTTGCCGCTGCCCTAGTGACTGTCAATGGAAGCCTTGGCTTCATATTGAACATCGACAAAGCTGGTGAGCTGGTGGTCCTATGGTTATATGCCACAACGACGGTTGCTTGCCCTTCCGTCTTGTTGCTGGCCTTGTGGGCCTGGATAGTTATGTTGGCGGCAGGTTGAACAATTGCAAGCGCAGCGTGGACACAGCGTGCCAGCACATGACCCCTGCCGCCCCTTGCAGACAGGGTCCGACCCGGCTGACTAAAGATATTACCCTCTGCAGGCTTCAGCCGTTGTGTGGCACTGGTTTGTGTACATCCTTACAGCTACGCCCCCATGATGCTTGACGTCGTTGCTTTGGATCTAGTGCTGCAGGCGTTGGCGCGCGGAATGCGATCAGCGCCTGCACAGATTTATTGACAATCAAGGTGCGGTGCTGATCACTGCAGCCATCACCCTGCAAGCTGTAGTGAGGTCATGGGCGCAATGACACGGCAGGCAGATGCCATTATACAGCTTATGCTCCTCTACCACAATAACAGGTGCTTACCTTGGCTCCAAAGAGCCTTTCATCTTCCTCATTGCAGGCTTCTGTTGAAGAAATCAAAACGTTTGGCCACAACGTTTTATACCCTTCCCCTCAAGTCTTAGGTAGGCCAAGCAGAATACGGCATTGCAGTTACCAACGGTCTACAGGGCAGCCATGTTACCCATTTCATATGATGGCATTGCTGTGTAGCAGAAGCAGGGTAAAGTCTGCCAGGTTTGCTTTTACAAACTTGTATCCGATCCCTGCCCAAAGAGCAGCTGGACTCACCCTACACTTAGCCTACCAAATCTCGTTGGTTATTGCATGAAGACGCTAAGCCACTACCAACATGCTGACTTGCAGCCCAGGTGTACATGATGCCAAAAGTATTGGAGCTGGAGGCGACACAGAAGTCTATCTACTTCTCAAGTAAGCCTCCTGGCTGGCTACAGCTGTTGTATCATTGTCCTTTGATATATGAGTAATTATGTCAGTCTTCAGGGACAACATTACAGCATCACCCTATGGAACTGGCCATGTGTACACTGCAGAGGGAAGTGCAGCTGCCGCAACAACGGCGGCATATGATGGGACCATGCTCAATGTCTCAGTGGTACGTTGGTCCTCAACTTGCTGTATGATGTACTTGCCCAGCAGAACACATAGATGGTCACGAGTTGCCGGACGGCACATGCTCTGTCGTAGGTGTCACCTGAGCGTGGCCCAGCGCCTACTAAGCCACTGTCAGCGGCTTCAGCCAGCACACTTTCATTGGGCCCACCTGCCCTGCATGTCTTTCGCGTGCTCGCAGTTTCTGGATGTTGACCCCTACCCCTTCAGTGTGGTCACCCAGATGACCCTCTGGGATGCAACACAGCGCCTGGTGAACTCTTTTAAGGACGTGGCAGGTGGGCAGTGCGGAGGTTGAAGTACAGGAAAAGAGGCAGGTATCGTGCGTCCTTAGCCCTGTCACCTAATGCTTTCGCTGAACTGCTTCCCTGCGCTGAAAAGTGGCAGTTGACATGTGTTTGCTCTGTGCACTTGGACGGAGAACGTCAAACATTAGCAAGGTGCCCCATGCTAGCGCGCTGGAAGCACTTTTGTCGTGCAGCCATGACAACTCCACAGCTCTTCAATCTGTCCACGTCCTTCAGCTATCACTTCGCTCTCGATAACTCCCCCGAGGGCATCTCCGCCGCGCTCCTCAAAATCGTGGACATGCAGGTGGGAAGCTGCCTGCATCTACCTTTGCTCTTGTGCAGGCCTGATGCTCCGACATCTAGCAAGGCTTGGGGAGAGACCTATCGAACCCAAACTTAGACAAGTCGCAGAGCATAACTTTATCCAGTCCTGTCACTCCAGTCCAGCCCTACCTCCTCTCTGCTCGCATTACCTGCCACCTTTCCAAATGCTAGTGTAACTATCACATGCAGCCGCCTTAACTGCTTGGGCTTGTGGCAAGTCTGGCAGCATGCCAGCTCTGCAGGCGTGGCTTGCGGTGGGCAAGCTGGAGCAAGTGGGGCAGGTGACCTGGATCCTGCTGGGGATAGAGGCAGGGTTTGTGATCCCGCTGGCCGCCATCTATGTGTCCAGGTGGAGTAGCACAGCTATTGCACTCTATGCAAGAGGCCATACGTGCTTTTAACGGGCTGTCAGCCGATAGGTGTATGCTGGCCCTGCGGCGGGATTAGGCCATTAGACTTTCCCGGCGACAGCCCTGCTTACCGTTCGTGCGGATATGAGACCGCCAGGTTTCTGTATGCGGGATGCCCCAGTTCTGCTACTTCATGCTGCCTTCATCAGCACGCATGCACGCCTTTGGCCAGCGGTGGGATTTGTAATGGTGCCGTCGGCAAGGGGGCTGCACCGCCACGTGAGCTGTCGCGTGGTTGATTTAAGGGACGGTCCTTTTGACTGCATGGACAGCATCCTCAGTGCCTTGATTATATGGCAGATGTAGCCTTTGTAACCCTTTGCGGGCCTGCCACTGGAGGGCAATCTTACGGCAGCGCAAGCACCTAGAAGTGGAAATTTCACGCAGGCCTGCCCGCCCGACTTGCGGCACCCAACCCTATCCTCCCCTGCCCCGCTCATGCACGTGCAGGCTGTTGTACAAGGTTGCCATTGAGCGCTTCAACCGGTTCTCCATCTTCCTCTTCATCCCCAGGCCAGCAGTGCTGGCGCTCGCACGGTGAGGCCTGACTTCAGAACTATAGCAAGCTCTACTACTGGTCGGGCAGCGCGAGAGCTTTAGTTGCTCATTCGCAAGGGTTCTTTGTATCGTCATCCAGCAGTCAACCCTTTCCAGCAGGCAAATTGTGGGATCATGAATCGGTGCGACATCTGTACCCTGGTAAAGTGCATGCAGGGCTGAAATTGTGGTTGATGAAATGGACGACTCTGATGATGATGACGAGGACATGGGGGTCGCGGCGGATGCAGCTGCTGCCTCTGGGGCAATCACGACTGGTACCAGCGCAAAAGTTCTCGCTCAGAAGGCTGCGCAGGTGAGACCGGCATGCGGTTGCTGGTAAATGTCAGGACGATGCGCGCTTTGTATGCCCTGGCATCTGCAACTAGGTCGCTGCCAATGTGCATTATACCAGGCTTTGGATCTCTACATCTCACCTGGCTTGGTGGCGTCACAGTGGAAGCTCATATGCCGTGCCTTCTGCTGCGCTGCAGAGCCGCCTGACCATCACACGACGGTCCATGGTGTGGCTCATGCTGCCCTTTGCAGTGTGGCTAGTAGTTGTGGGTGTGCTTTGGTCGATGCAGAACTACTTAGTCAGCTCCTCAGTGGAGCGGGTCACGGCGCTGGACCTCTCAGAGAGGCAAGTCTCTCGTGCCGCGCTGTGTCCTGTGGCTTTCCATGCTTCCGTTGTTGCAGCTTGGTGGTGCTGCTCTGACCGCAGCTTGGATGCTGCATGCCGTGGCAGGACTGAAGTTGATTGCTGTCTGCATGCTGCAGGGGTTATGCCTACATGTCCCGGTGAGGCTATGCATCACAGCCTGCCACAATTTAGATGTCATTGGGAACTAGCTGATGCAGAGCCATAGCACACTACCCTCGTTTCCATTGCTATTTCAACTGTGAAGTTCCCAGTTCGTAGCATGCATAGGGAATGGGATGGTACTTGTGTCAAGCACTAAACCTGTGGGTGTGCTTTGAACAGGATGTGGTTCTTTCAGAACAGCCTCGTCAACGCGGCGTCCTCCATTCACACCAATATTGACACGGCAGAAACGCTTCACTACCGCCAGAAGCTGGTGCGCCCATCACGTTTGGTCCTGTTAGGACACCACACATCTTGACATTGCCCACTGTACCACACAATGTGAGCGTTGTATGAGCAGGCGGGCATATGGGGCCCACCCTTTGTAACTGTGGCTTTGCTCCCCCGGGGCTTGTGCAGATTGACACTACCAAGTACGCCCAGTACTACTACGAGCTGCTGCTGTATGGAGAGGATAATTCCTACAGGCAGCTTAACCATAGTATGAATGAGGTGAGCATGTGTGCTGCGGTTGTGGGCAGCCAATACACCAGGCACAAGTCAAACAGGCTTCGCCGCCGATGTGCAGTACTCTGCACCGTGAGTTCTGAGTATGCGGGCAGCAGCATCAGGGGCAGGATCACGTACTTGCCCACATCATGCACAGCACACGGGATAACTCTTATCTGCGTTCATCGTTCATGTGCCAGCCGTGGAACCTTGCTGCGTATGCTCCATGGTTTATGGCTCAGGCTTGGCAACACTGCCTGCTAGGCTCCTCCTTGCATACGCTTCTCTTGCCGCTCGTACAGGCTAAGCTCAACTTCCCAGAGCTTGAGTTTCCGGGGACGATGTTCACTAGCGTGCCACGCAACAAGCTCCTCTACGAAAACCAGTGCCTCAGGTAGGCTAAAATGATTATGAGGAGCTTGCGCGATTGGAGGGAGGCACAAATGGTGCCATGAATAGTGCACCATGCCAGGCACAATTGTAGTATCTGCAGGGGTTCAGGATGCAGGGACCCTATCATGTGGGTTGGTTGCAGGCTGAACCAATCCTCCTGTTTGACCAAGGATGACATCATGTACTGGACAGCTAATATGGGGCTCAACACCCTGGTAGGCCATGCCTGCTCCCTCAGCGCTTGGGACAGCTTAGCTTTGTTCTTTCTATTTTGTTTCGCCCACGGAATGAGGGAGCTGTGTGCACTGGCATGGCTCACGTCTGTGTCTCACCTGGGGTCAGGCTCTGGCTGTCTATGACTTGCAGATGTACTATTCCTACGAGCAGGCGCTGATCTTGGCTCAGTCGCCGACATCATCTATCTTCGTCTTCCACCCTACAGTTTTCTACACAATGTGTGTTCCTCCCGTTCTCCACGCTGTGACAATGCGGTCATTCTGCCCTGCAAATACATGTATCCTCCAATATTCCCTCAGCTTGGGCGGATGTGTGTTGCGTGTGTATGGCTTCGGTCTTCCCCCGCACAGCAAGTTTGTATTAGACTTATGAATCACTTCCTCTTGCCGTCCTCCCAGCCAATCATGCCTATGCTGCAGTATGACGACTGACGACGGGGACGGTGGGTGGCTCAGATCACACAGCATCTTCATGGGTGAGTCTGACTTTGCACAGCGGCTAGTGGGCTTACATGTAGCAGCAGCTTGCGGCTTGGGTGTCATGTTCGTGATGTGGCCTCTTGGCAATTGCACGATTCAGGCCACCTGTTGGCTGTCACTGTACTCACACCCCAGTGGAAGCTCCCTGCACCCACCCAAGGTCCTAACGTGGTCACATGCAGATGTAGCCAACTTTGGCACCGTGCGCGCTCTGCAAGGGGTGGTGCTGGCTTTCATCATTGTGGGCTCCCTGGCCTACCTGTACTTCTTGGCAATGCCGGTGAGCCAGCTGAGTCCTTGTGTCGCACAGCTTGCCTAATCGTCACCGTGCATCCTGGACCAGCGCACTGCTTAGCAGCTGCCTTAGGCGCGTGCCCTACAACCCAACTTGCCTTGTGCAGCCTTTACGATCTCCTGCATTCACGACGGCACATACACATGTCCACATACACAGTTCGCCACAAGCCTCTTTTGTTCCGTTTGTGCAGTTTGTGCGGCTGACACTGCTGGAGTCTCGTAAGGTGGCTGAGGTGCTGTCGTACCTGCCACATGGTGAGTAGGCAGGAAAGGTTTGTGGTCTACTGTGAAGAGGCGCCTATCTGGTGTAGCTCTGAATACAGCAGGAAGCGAGTTGCCGTGCTTGGTCAGTTTCTGTGCTAGGGCCGCCTCAGCCTTGCCAGCTCGCTAGTTTGCGGAAAATTTTCAGTGCTTTGTTGTGGTGCAGGCGTGGACATTGCCTCTCTTTTGGAGTCTGCCAACATAAGTTCAAGCGGCCCCAACAACAGCGCCGGAAAGGCTGTGAAGAGGCGCACATCATCGCAGTCAGCAGATGTCGAACTCGATGACTGATGCGTATAGCATACGAACAATACTGCTGGGGTTGGCAACAACTCCCAGCCACATGAAGCCTAGATACTGTTATCGACCGTAAACTATAACAACTATACAGGCCCTCCCTGGCGGAGGAGGGTACAGCGTGGGGAGCTGGCATTGTCTGCTCTGTGTGTGGTCTGTTGTGTTTACAGGTGTTTAAGATCGTGTGTGATAGTAAGTCCCCTTGCAGACATTGTCTGTTTTTGCCCTGCACCAGTGCAACAGGCTGGCTCCATGCCTGCCACTGCCATGCATACCCTGCGGCTTCCTGCTGTCCTTCATCCCAGTTTTGACAATGTTAACACTGCTCTCTTCATTTGCCAGGACTTCTTGCTGCTCAACAAGTTGTCTACTGCCCTGCCTTCCTGTATCACCTCTGCATTACATACCTTCATCACTGCTCTCACAATACTCTTACGATATGCCTTTGGCAGGTATGCCTCTCATAGAGGCTACTTGCCGGTAGTCCCACAAAAATGTCAGGGGTAACAAGTGTTGGTTGCTCTTCCAAGTTTGACGTCCGAGTGCTTGTCATGTAAACCTTCTGCCTACACACACACTATGCATACTGCCATTCCATACGCTGAGAGAGATTGCAAGGCCCTTGCACCCAGCCTGAAAAGCACCTACATGGTGCACACTTAACATGGAGGCTGTGGCCCCACCATCACCCCAGCATGTAGCCCTTGCTCAGGCCGTGAGCCCCCCTGCTGCCAGCAGGTCCCGCATTGCAAAGTTCGGCCGCAGCAGGGTGCTTCCCAGGGGCTGGCCCGTCACCGGCGAAGTGGTGCCGCCCCCCGCTAGGTAGGTCTCCAAGGCGGAGCGCTCGTAGGTCCACCCGTCTGCCGCTACAACAGGGTCCCGCAGGGCCTTGCCTGACAGGCGGCACCGAACAACAGCCGCCATTGAAGGCGGTCGAGCCAACCTTGCCGGCGGCAGCTTGGTGGGCGATGACTCTGTGGCACTTGAGTCATCCAGAGCCACCCAGACAGTACACTCGGCACCGCTGCTGCTGGCGGAAGTGGCGGTGCCTCTGACCCTGTTCGTCGCCTCCCCAGGCATGTGGACTTCCTGCTGCGGTTGTTGAGCTGTGCCGGTGGCAAGCTGTGCATCTGCTGGACTGGGCGGCTGCATTGCCGGGAACAGCATTGATAACAGATCCTGCGGTGGTAAGCACATGCCCAAGTTGCAGGTGTCCTGTTCAGCTGGGACACTTTATTGCAAAGGATATGAAACTGCACCACATAAGACAGGCTTCGCCATGCTACTGCAAGTTTGTGGCCCGTGCCAGGTGGGCAAGCGTTGGGAGCTCACTAACTGCAGCCCCGAGGATCCAGGCTGCCAGCCAAAAAGCATGTTCTTCCGGGCCCTCTGCAAGGTGCGTAAAGCTGGTCTTAACCAACCCTGCAGAGGCCATACGGCAAGGCAAATTCTCCGGCAAGGCTTGCTGTTGCACAGAGTGCCAATGTACCTGGAGCTCAGGGTCCTGCTCCTCTGCCACTGCAGCAGCAGGTTCACGGCGGTCCCCACCGGGTATACGGGCGGGCTGCTGCTCTTCTGCCAAGACCGCAGGCGCCCCATTGGACCCATGGGGATCCCCACCAGATGCTAGGGCAGGCTGCTGATCGTTAAGAGGTGCCGCGAGCGCTTCACAAAGCGAGGCAGCCGGGAGCTGCTGGGCAGGCGGAGCAGGCTCAGCGCAGGCATCGCCAGGGTCGGCTGGGCTTGTGCCTGGGTGCACGTCTGCATTGGCTGTGGCCTGTTCAGCATGTGCATGCTGGGCCTGCTGCGTGGCCTTCTTGCGCTGGCGCTTGCTGCCCTTTGTTGCCCCCAGCTCCCCTGCTCTCCCAGGAGTAGCAGGCTTTAGAGCTCCCTGCGGTCACGCAAAACACTGCTTGCTTTGCACAACTGGGCATCTGAGACCACAGGAGGAGAAAGGAAGGGTGGGAAGGACTGTCTCCAAACCAGGTGGGGCTGCAGCAACACAGACAAAGCGGCAATGGCCAGCTATTGTTGCAGAGCTGACCTGAAACCCAAAAAATTAAAAACATCCAAAACTGCCCGTCAAACCTCCAGCAGGCATTCCCACCTGCTGCTGCGCAGCTTGTTTCAGCTGCCTTTCCTCGACCTGCCTCCGCTGCCGTCCTTCAGCTTGCCTCGCCTGCCACTCTTTTGTCTCCTCCCTTTCCTGCTCCTCAGCCTGTCTCTGCTGCTCCTCCTCAGCTTTCTGCCTACGCTCCCTCTCCTCCCTATCAGCCCGCTCCTGCGCCTGCTGTGCCAGCTTCGCTGCCTTCTGGCGCTGGCGCTTGGACGCCTTGGCTTGCTTTGCCTGCTGTGCCTGCTGCGCTGCCTCCTCCTCTGCCACAAGAGCAGCTGCCGCTGCATCACGCGCGGCGGCCTGCAAGGGGTAGGTCAGGCGAGACAAGCATGGTGGCAGCGCCGCAAGGGAGATGAAACAAATAGCTGGGGCCAGGCAGCTGGGGTCCTGGTGGAGGACTCGACACATCTCTGTCTTTGCCCTCTGCCGGCAGCGGCACCAGGGAGACTTACCAAGACAAGCCACACAGTCCCCTACCAAGGCTGCCAGGCTCGTCGGGTCTCAGGACTCGCCTAGCACGCGGATGGCATGAGCAGGCCTTGGAGATGGTGGGCTCAACCAATGTTGCAGGGAAAGAGGGCACAAAGGCCAGGGAATAACACAAGCGGCTAGCGTAACAGCAGTGGTAACCAACAGCAAACTGGTAGGACACCTCTGTGTCGGCTTCCTCTTGCTGCGCTTCCTTGGCCAGAGCTTCTATTCGCCGAAGGGCAGCTGCTGTTGACGCTGCTACTGCCTGCATCCAATGGAAGGGGATAATGCTAGAGGGCAACAGGGGCCAAGCATAGCAGCCGCGAGGCCACCATTGGAGGAGCCTGGTAGGATTAAGGCCATGAAGTGCTCCTGGTGAGGGCACCAAGAGAACAACCAAGCAGCCTGAGCTACTGCTTGGGCTGGTACGATCCCCTTACCCTGGGCAGCAACATGTGATATGATTCATGAGATGCACAACAGCAAGCCGCACCCGACACTCCTGCAAACGACCTGGTGCAACCCGCGTGACGCAGGTGAATCCAAAAGGCGGGGCAAGCCCACATCTGCAGGCACGATTGGCAACCCACCCACCTGCAGACCCTTGTCCCTGCTCCGCTGCATGCCTGCGCACAGGCGGTGGAAGGGCGGCCCCAGCTCTGGCGTGTCGTCCCTATGGATGACGAAGTACTGGCATGCTTCCCTCACCAGCGGAGGGTCCTGCAGGCGCCAATCATTTGAGGCAGCTGCCACGGCGACTGCTGGAAAGGGGAGGGTCCGAAAGGCCCCGCTCAGGCTCATAAATCTGCCAAAACCGCGCGCTTTGGGAGTCTGAGCGGGCCCTCACAGGTAAGTGACACGCTCGATGCAGCCTGCGCGGCTATCTTGCCTCCCACTCACTCGCAAGCCATACGAACTGCAGGCACCATCCACGGCTACCACGAGCGTGCTATGTCAACAGCATGGTCAAGGTGCTGGGCGCACCTGTAACAGCATGTCGAGCAGCTTGCTGGCCGCGTTTGCAGGCTGGCAGTACCAGTGCATCCCCTTCTCGCCAAACACCTCATGCTCCCTGAGGGAGGCAGCAGGCAGAAAGTCGAGTGCAGTTTGCCACCCAGCTACAGGCTCTGCGTTAACAGGAGGAATCCTGGCAGTTCTGGCTGGCTGGCTGCAGCTGCCCTCCCACACGACAAGTGACCGCCCACATCTAAAGCAACAGGAGCAGCGCAGATGCTAGCCCCTGCCGTGCACGCTGGCAGCAAAGCACTCGCCCCTTGCAAGTGCTGCATGATGACTTCCCTGTGCTCCTGGCAGAGTCACCAGTGGTGACCGCTGTGCATACCTGCGCAGTCCCCTGCGTGCGCTGCCCTGCAGCATTCCCAACCGCTCCTCCAAGTACTTGTCCAGGTCCCTGGCCCCCGCCAGCGCGCCTTGCAGCAGGCACAGCGCAGCGTGCAAAAAGCCGCCCTCCAGCATTAGGCAGCGGACCAGCTGCCGGCCGCTGTCGGGGCTGCGGCCTTGCGCCCTGGACAGGTGCCTGCTCGTTGGGACAGGGGGGGGGGCATGCGCTGCTGCTGGCTGGCTGTGATGTGCTGTCGCTTTGACCTAGCTCAGCATAACAAGCACACAGCACAGCACAGCGCAGCACAAAGCCGTGCAGCAGGCTCCCCAGAGCGCGTCCCAAGTGAAGTCGCTGCCAGTGCACAAGAAAGCACAGCACAGCACAGCAGGCTCACCACAGCATGTCATGCAGCAGCGTGGCTGCCCAGGTCCGGCGCTGCAGGTCATCGATGGGGTCATTGGGGGCCTCGAAGGGCTTGCAGCACTCCTCCACAAGGTACTCCCTAAAGTGCTGGTCGGCCGCGAGCACCTTGGAGATGCCAGGAATCTGTAGACAAGAAAGGACATATGGGACAAGCATGAGAGGGAAAGGCACTGGCACTGTTATGGGCGGCGCAAGGGCATGGCTGGAGGGGAGTGGCCGGAACAGAGCATGTGTTGCAGGAGATGCGCAGGGGCATGGAAAATAGGGCCGGGATGAGGGCAGAAGGAGGTTCTTGACCCCCTCCCAGCAGCCTCTCATGCCGGTACAGAGCTGCGGCGAGCTATCTATTAAGGGCGGCAACGTGCATGGCACGGAATGGACCCACATCAGCCAGCCTTGTGTGCATTCAGCGATGCTGCCAGGCGTTGACCCATTTGCGCCCCCCTACCATGCCCATCCCTGTATCATCCTTGCCTTGACAGCCATCCTGTTTGCGATGGCAAGCACAGAACTCTCCAGCACATATATCGTGGGTAGGCCCTGCATCGCAGCGCAGTAAGGGCGCGCTTGTTCTATGTCTCTCACACAACAGTCCAGCTGGTCGGCGACAGAGGTCGCTGGCTTTTACGCAGCAGTTCTGCAGACTGGACCCTGGATGGCAGGCTTCACAGCAGGCTTCATTACAAGCCTGTCCCTCTAGTGGCTGGAGCACCATGTGCGTGCCATGCTCGCAGGCTGCCCTAGTTTGAGCCCTTCGCAGGACGGGGCTGGCCTGTGGTGCTCTCTAAACCCTCGCATAGGTGCATGTAACCCCACATTATAGCATGCTCCTCCCTAGCTTTCATGCTCTCCACGCTACGTTCTGCCAGTCACAATGCGGGGGCAGCGACACCCGACAACCATTTGCCAGATACCCCCCCC
>BBXU01002211.1:0-13846 GCA_001598975.1 Parachlorella kessleri
GACAACCCATTTACGCCTACGATAACCCCCCCCCACCCCCCCCCCACCTACCCCCCCCCTCTGACAAACATGACAAACAACATAACAAGCACACATTGCAAGTTCACACTCGGCCGCCTGTGTGTGACGCTGCCCACCTCCACAGGGAAGTTGAAGCCCTGCTTTGCCTCGCTGTCATGCCACCTCAGCAGGCCCAGCAGCTCAGCAGGTGACATGAGCTGGCGCAGGCGGTCACACGCCGCGCTGGACAAAGATTCCCCTGGGTCTGCAGCAGGGCAGAAACCTCATCCGTCAGCACTTCATGGGTCAGCACAGCCCCCCTGGGTTCTGCAAGCGTTCTGGAACACCCTTCATGGTCAGCATCACCCCAAGCTCTGCAGGTGGTGTCACCAAACACCCTTCAGTCGGCGGCCCCTCTTAGCCCTGCAAGCTGCATGCTAGCAGCAGCCTCCCCCTGCTGCTGAAACACCCTTATAAAGCGTCCCTTAACACAGCAGGGAAGCCCAGAGCATGGGGCGCATGGCATGCATGACAGCCTCCCTCAGAAACCCCTGACCGCATCTTCTGCCGGCGCTGGGGCAGCAAATCTGCCCGTGCCGTGCCATGCCATGCATGGTAGATAACAAAAGATCCCCGCTTGCCTCCAGGGCTGCCGTCCTCGTTGGCGCTGGGTGTTTCTCTTAGAAGGTCCGCTATCAGCGCCAGCGGCAGCTGCGCCCACAGCCTGAACATCCTGGGGGCCCCAGGGGTCCGCGCCGCGAGCCTCTGCAGGGTGGAGGGAACAAAAGAAGGGAGGGAGGAGGGGGGGCGCCTGTGAGACAGGCTGTCTCTTTAGTTGGCATGCACCGAGTGGGTTACTGCCGCAGGGCAAGCGGGCACATGCAGCAGCAGTGTCAAACCGCAGAGCCTGCCCAAGAAAGGCCCAAGGGAATCTGGTCCCATGCAGGCACCTGACAGGTACCACCGCCACCGTGGCCAGGCCAGGCCAGGCCACACCCCCGCCGCTGTCCCACCCACCTTGCCTTCCGGGGTCCCCAGGGGCACTCCCGGCTCCCAATGCGTTCCCTTCTGCACCAAAACCTTCAACCCATCCAGATCTAGGGCCAGCTCACGCTTGGCGGCAATGCTGGCTTGGCACACCAGTTTCAGCACGGGCAGCATGGACAGCAGCATGCGCACATGGGGGGACTCCCTGCGAGGGGCGGGGCACAGCGCAACGCGGCGCAGCACGTAGGCGGCATGTTGGGTCACGCCGCAGCAGCAAGCAGTGTGGGGCCGCCTGCTGCTAGCACGGGCACAAATGAATGAGGGGCATGCAAGAGGGGGGCTGCCCCAAGACACGGCTGCCTCCAGGGCCGATCTTCTTGCAAGGGGACTCGTGGGGACAGAAAGCGATGTACGGGCCAGCCCCCATACACACATGGCACATTGAATGCCAGGCCCCGTGCCATCAAGGGACACTATTAGTGGTACGGGCTCCCAGCCACATGCTGCAGCATTTTTGTTTGTTTTTTGCAGGCCCTGGAGACGAGGGGTAGGCACCGGAAGTACCAGGGGGCTGCTTGTGGCAAAGAGCAGCGTCGCAAGGCAAGCGAGACACGCCGCGTTGGGCAGCCCTCCGGCAGCCACAGCAGCCGCGGCTCACCTCATGGGGTCTGCCAGCTGGTCCTGGCTGACATACTTGGCCACATCTGCCAGGGGAGGGAAGTTGCGCAGCACCTCCAGGAGCACCCTGCTGACGCCGGCTTTAAAGAGTAGCTGCCCAACCGCCTGCAGAAAAGCCCGTAGGAGCAGTCTCACTGCTCAGCTTTGTGACTGCACTGCCTTGAGGCTGCACAGAAAACTGCAAGAGCACTTGACAATCGTCACACAGTGCAGAGTGATTGCTGACACAACCGCGCTGCAATATCAATTCCAGCACCATGCTATGCACGCTGTGCCCATACCTGGGGCCCAGGCTGCAAGCCCCTGCTCTCCGGTGGTGGCAGGCTCTGGTGGGGCAGCGTGTTCAGCGCCGCCACGCACTCCGCCGCAATGTCGTGGGCCCGGTGGCGCCATGTCAGCCCGCGCTGGAGCATAGCGTAGCGTGACAGGAACCCCAGCAAGGCGCGGATGCCCCCAGCGTGCAAGAACTCCTCGGCCATGTGGCGCCTCAGCAGGCACTTACATATCCCGCTAGCGCTGTAGTACAAGTGCTCGCCCAACTGCAGGGAGGGAGGATATTCCTGAAGTTTATTCCCGGCAGCAGCAGGCGAGTCCAGGTTGTGAATGCATGCAGTCGTGGGGGAGGAACGGAAGCACAGATGGTGGCTCCAGGCGTCCCGGCTAAGCTTGCAGGCAGGCAGACGAGTTGTCGCAACCACCGGAATTCAAAAGGCCACCTGCCTCCCGCTAAGCCAGGTACAAAGTCCAACTCTACAGCAGCTTGACCCCAGAGAGGCCTGCTGGGCAACTGAGGGCGTATCTGTCGTGTTGCATCCTTCAAACAGTGCCAGCGGCACAGACTAGCCATGGCAGGCAGCATCCTTACCAGGGTGTATGTTGATAGGGTGCCAAGCTGGCCTTGCTGGTGCAACGCCTCATAAGGCCTGCAGCAGTCGACACACCCTTCCCCGTCACCAGGTGTGTATCGCCGCATGGTGGTGTACGGCTCGCTGTACCAGACTCGTGATGCGGCCGACCACCCGCCGTGTTAGCGCTGGGAGCCTGCCATGCAGCAAGAGCGGTGGGGCCAGCTAAGGTCAGACCTGCCGTGATGATGAAGCATTTCACCTGGGTCCACCTTGCATCACTGGCAGCAGGGCTCACAAAACCAGGGGCAAGAAACCAAAGCTACAAACCAGCACCCTGGTAGTCAGTTGGTCTGCAAGGCCAGACAACAAGCACCCCCTGCTCAGTACACCCACGCCATTTGCTCACCCTCACACCTGGCCCCAACCGACGCTGTGGGGGAGCTGGTCCACTCGTGGGCAGCGTGCTGCAGTAACTACACTATGTAGACAGCAAGGCCTACTCAAAACTCGGGCCTCAGTCGCCTAAAGAAGGAAAGACAAAAGGAAACCTACTATCCTCACCTCCCTCAACACCTCACTTTCACACTGCCACCCACCTCTCCCCCATACCCCAAACCCAGCACAATGACCTGCATAGGCGCCAGCGTGTTTGGCGTGGGTATGAGGAAGCTCAAGGGCTGCAGGTAGCCCAGTACCTATGAGGCACGACTCACCCTGTCAGACGGGTGACCATTGTCACGCAGCCCTCCATCACGGCGGGCCCCACCACCAGGTTGAACAACTCCACTGGGGGGACGGGCACGCGGGCTTGACCGCGGGTGGCCAGCCTCGGGTCCTGGCTTGCGAGAGGAAGCAGTAGGGGGCCCGTAAGGATGTGCAGCGCCGCAACCTGCCAGGAGGGAAGCTGAGCTCCTGGAGGGGCGCCTGCACAGCACCTCCAGCATAGCACCCTCAGCATGCATCCGGCCTCAGAATGGTGGCTCGGACTAGGGCATGTCAGCTGGTCTCCAGCCTGCCACCGCATCGGGGCTCTCCTACGTCCCCAGCCTGCCCCAGGGTAGCCTACGGCCCCAGTCATGCAGGCGATCAAAGGCTGACAAGCCTGCCGCCTGGATCGTCCCAGCAGCACGCCAGCGGTGACGTCCGTAGGCAGGAGCCTATTCCAGCCTTAACCACCGACATGGTTACCGAGCATGTTTGCGCAGCCGATCAGCACCATGTGTCCCAGTAGTGTCCCATGCAGCCCATGGTGATCCAGCCCCCTGGCACACTCACCGATCATGCCCACAAGCCTAAAGCTAGCCTCCAGCTGCCCTGCCCACACGGCCTCCCAGCCAGGGAAGTCGCAGCGCACGAGGGCGAGGGTCACAACATGCAGTGCGTACGCCAGGGAAGCTGCTCGGATCCCCGGCACAGTTGTACCGTCGCCGGGTACAGCTGGCGTCGCCGCGGAGGGACACACGCTGCCAGCTGCCGAAGCCAAGGCGCCGGCGCTGGCGCCTCCCGAGGCCTTCCCACCATGCTGACGGTTGCCTGTTTTGACACCAGCTGTCCCTGAGGTGCTGCTGGGAGTCGGATCACGGGCCCCAGGCCCCACCCCGGCAGCTGTTGTTGTAGCGGCGGCAGTGGCAGCAGCCTGTGCCGTCTCCAACCCCTGACCTGCCAAGCTTTCCCCGGGCTGGCAGGCATCCCGCCCAAGCGCTTCAACCCTCTCCGCTATAATGCCTAGGAAGCCTGCAGAGCGCGCCGCGGCAGGTGCACTTGCAGCAGCAACACCACCACAGGACAGGTGCTGCAATCTGCAAGTCGTTCATCAGCACTAGGCTTTGCTAACCACAGCACTGCCGGCTAGCCCCCCACCCCAGCCCAACAATACACAAGCAGGCAAGGCATAACCAACATCATAACTCTTAAGGCCCGCCTACTTGCCTGCATACCTACACAGTGCAATGCACAGCTCCCTGTTCAGCTTATCCGGCAGTCTGCACTGTGCTGCGCCCCCCAGTGGGACCAAAAGAGCTTTGAAGGGTCAGCCATCCCAGTCACCTCCCATCAGCGAGGATATCTGTGGCATCGCACGGTCCCCTCTGAAGGCCCAGTCACAGACCACCGCGCAGCCACAGAAGGCAACGGCGTCTTGCAGCAAGGGCAGGCCCTCGAGGACTCCGTCGCACTTCAACCATCCAAGTAAGTACGGCAAGAGGTATGCATGGGGTACATCCCTCAGCCTGCACTTGCACCCAATTGCGCAACACCACTTGAAGCATATCAGAGCATGGTCCTTGGTGTCTTGAGCTCTCACCACGCTGGCAACCCCAACTCCACGCTGCGCATGCCGGTCTTGCTGCCATGCAGCGGGGCAGATAGCCAGCACAGGGCTGTGCGCTTGCCCTGTACCCCAGCCACACTTGCCTTTCAACGTCAAATGCAGCCATGAGCAGGCTCCAGTACCCCAGCATAGGGTTCGTAATAGAGCCGTCGGCAACCCAGCCTTCCAGCTTGGCCCGCATCTCGCGGATGGCGGCTTGCCTCTCTTCATAAGGCACAAGGTCTTTAACCACCATATCTACTAGCAGCTTAGGCAAGTCAGCCCAATCCAGGGCAAGCCCCACCGCCATGCGAGGGGTCAGCAAGGGGTCCAGCGGAGAGAAGACGTGGGGGGCTGCAAGCAAGCAAGACAGTAGGGTTGGGTAGCCACTATTGCTGCCTCAGACTGTCCTAGTCCAGGGAGACTTCAACTTCCCTGGATACTTTATGTTCCAAGCAGGTTGATAGATAGATACCCATAGGGATAGATAGGATAAATATCATGTGCACTGCTGCCTTACCATAGACCCAGTTCTGTAGGGGACTCAGACCGGCTTGCACAGCAGAGTTGTGGTCTTTGTTGGAGTAAGCCTCCCAGGCTGGCTCGCCAGATCCGTACGGGACTGACGCATCTCCAAGGTAAGCCTGCATGCTGATGGTTAAGAAGCTTTCCCACCTTTCTGTACGGACGATTATCTGTTTTGTTTACGGAACCTCATTGCACACTATTGCAATTCCTGAATAGAGTGGAGGTGCTGGAGTTGATGTGGACCCCCCCAGACCCCAGATGACTCACGGTGACGAGACATCCGAATCGACCGCAGCTGCGCAGACATCAGACAGGCCTGACAAAACGCTAGGGGGGCGTTTGAATGCCCATCAAGAAATGTCACGTCCACATCATGTCGTGTAGCGCGGATTGGCTAATCCCGCACACAACTGCCACCCTAGCACAACTGCCACCCAAGCACAAAAAAAAAGCACTGCGGCATGGAAGAAGCGGTGGATCAAGGACCCGATAGAAGCCCCAAACCTCGGTGGATAAAAGCTCTTTTGGTCTTGCACCCCTTGCAACATGCTGGGTCTATGCCTGACCTTCCAACACATAACCTGCGCTTGCCTGCTGCCCACTATCCCGGTTTCTTGCAACTTCATATTGCTCTGATTGCCTGAACCCAAGACTTCCGTCTAGTGCCCGCCCTACCTGCACCACCTCTGTGATGCATATTCTGCTCTAGCAAGCTTTTCCTACAGCATGTCTGGGCAGATGACATGTCAAGGGTACCAAGCACTGTTCCTCTCCTACCTTGAAGTGTCATTGTTTGGCACGTGACCACTCTTGCCTCTGCACACCTTGAGGCCAGCCCATACCATAGATACACCAGAAGGCCCTTGCACCCAGCTCCCAAAGCACCTACTTGATGCACAGTTAGCATAGATAAACGTCCCCACCATCACCCCAGCATGCAGCCAGCATGCAGCCATCGCTCAAGTTGAGAGGCTCCCTGCTGCCAGCAGGTCCCGCACGGCAAAATTCGGCCGCAGCAGGGTGCTCCCCAGGGGCTGGCCCGTCGCTGGCGAAGTGCTGCTGCCCCCCGCCAGGTAGGCCTCAAGCGCAGAGCGCTCGTAGGTCCACCCGTCTGCCGCCACAACCGGGTCCTGCAAGGGCTTGCCTGACAGCCGGCACTGACCAACGGCTGCCAGGGAAGGCGGGTGGGCCGAGTGGGCCGGTTCTGCCGCCGGCAGCTTGCTGGGGGATGACTCCGTGGTACTGGACTCGGGCAGATCCACCCAGACAGTGCAGTCGGCACCTCTGCTGCTGGCAGAAGTGGCGGTGCTTCTGACCCTGTTCGTTGCTCCCCAGGCGTGTAGGCTGCCTGCTGTGGTGGATGGGCTATGCCACTGGCAAGCTGAACTTGTGCTGGTCTGGCCGGCTGCATTGTCGGGAACAGCATGGATAGCAGCTCCTGCGGCGCCAAGCACAAACCCTTGGTTACAAGTATGCTGAGGGGCTACCTTGTGCCGCAATCATTGTAAATCTGCAAAAGACACCACATGCTCCACCCTGCCACTGCAAATTTATGGCAGGTGGAAGACCATGGTTATATTCACTACCCCATGTCAGCATCTCCAGGCTATTAGCCATTGAAATCACTCTCCCGGGCACAGTGCAAGGCGTGGTGTGCAAGCTGCCCCGAGCAGTATGACAGAGGTCATGGGTGCAGGCAAGGCCACCTCTCTGGGATTGGGGATGTTTGCTGTTGCGCAGCCGGTCCCTTACCTGGAGCCCAGGCTCTTGCTCCTCTGCTTGGGCAGCAGCAGGTTCGCTGTGGTTCTCACCAGATGAGCGGGCAGGCTGCTGCTTTTCTGCCGCTGCATCAGCAAGCGCATTGTGGTTCCCACCGAGTGACAGGGCAGGCTGCTGGGCCTCTAACGGGGATGGAAGTGCCTCAGCAGGTTCAGCAGGGTTCCTGCCGAAAACTTGGGCAGGCTGCTCCTCGTTTAGCGATGGTGCCGCCAATGCTTTGCTGAGCGAGGCAGCCGGCAGCTGCTGGGAAGGCAAAGCAGGCTCAGCGCAGGCATCGCCAGGGCCGCATGGGCTTTCGCCTGGGCGCGCGCGGTGGCCATGGCTGTCGCATGTTCAAGATGTGCATGCTGGGCCTGCTGTGTGGCCTTCTTGCGCTGGCGCTTGCTGGCCTTTGTCGCCCCCGGCTCCCCTGCTTCCCTGGAAGTAGGAGGCTCCAGGGTTCCCTGCGGCCACCATTAACCACTACGTAGTGTACTTGCTCAAATAGCTGGACATATTCAACCAGAGAGGACAGTGGCTTGGGAGACTATCCTTGCAAGACTCCACCATCAGACATAGAGCGACGATGGCCAGCTGCTCGCGCAAATTGTGCTTCAAAAAAACATGGACATAGGTGCAACGACCCACTATAGCATGCCCCTCCCTTGGATTTCAGGCTGTCGTGCTTCGCTTCCCAGGACCGGTATCTGGGGGCGGCGACCCCACCAAGCAATAGTTAAAGTTGCACCCCCTCGCAAAAAGCACTTGTAGTCAAACCACCCTGCAAACCACCAGCTGGCCGCCTGTTACTTACGCCACCCACCTCAACGGGGACGCTGATGCCATGTTTACCTCGCTGTCACGCCACCTCTGCAGGCCCAGCAGCTCAGCAGGGCCATCTCTTGCGCCTACGGTCATTGGCCCCACTGGACAAGGCCTCCCGCGTGCCTGCAGGCAGTAAACACCTCAGTAGTCAGCACAAACCCCTGGTTCTGGAAGGCCGCTGGAGCACGTTACGGGTCAGCTATACTCCGCGGTCTGCTAGGTGGCCTTGAACTCCCCCATTCACTCAGCGACTCCCCCTCACCCTGGGCCAGCACGCCAGCAGCAGCGGCTCCTCAGCCGCAGCATCCCCGTACCTGCTGTAACCCCCTATGCACAAGCGTCTTAATCGAGCAGGCAAGCCCACAATGAGAGGGGCGCAGGCAGCATGCGTGGATGCATGCATCACATGTGATGCACATGTGATGCAGTCGAGGGAGGCTGTACAGCCTCCCTCTACAACCTGGCTGGGACTCTTGCCGGCCCTATGGCAGTGACGGACGCAAGTCCTGTGTTACCAGGGGATACCCGCAACCTCCTTGACTCACAGCATCACATGCCCCACCACCGCGGCCTACCCCTGCACTTCCGGCGCCCATTGTGTTTTTGAGAGGCCTTCAAGGTAAGTTATAGTACACCCTGAAGCACTACACAGCCCAGAATGCAGCACTACACATAGCTGGACTGCAACCAGCCTGACATAACATACAACGAAACACCCCTGCTTGCCTCTAAGGCTGCCCCCTTCTCCTCAAGGCTGGGCGCCTCCAAAATGACAAGCCTCCAAGCCTGGCCCCACCGGTTGTAGCTGGGGAAGCGGCAAGCCATATAATTTTGTAAAAGTCTTTAAGCATATGGTCTAGTATAATGTATGGTGGTGCATACCAATTAAGAATTGGTACTTGGATAATGTGGTTTCTGGGCATAGTACATCCTGGCTTTTTGTTGGGCCCACTTGGGGGACTCACGGCAGCATGGTCAGGCGGCGGTATGCTGTTAGATTAGACTAGACTAGTATATTTCACAGCTGGATCGTATAAGAGCTATGACAGCTCTACCAGTGCACTACATTCTGATCCCTGTCACTGTCCTGTAGCCAAAGTCTGCAGAGCATGATTAGGAGCCTCCATTTGCTTACCGACTCAATCGCTTTGTAACCCACTCCAAAATTCAATCAGATAACTACCAAAAGAACGATACCTTGCCTACTAGAGGCCTCTGAACCCATATCTACGATGGACTCAGTAACTCATCCTCCAGCTCCATATCAGCTAGTCTGACAGCATACCGCCACCTGACCACTTGGCAAGCTGCCGCGAGTCCTGCAAATGGGCAAAATATACTAGGTGGCCCACCTAGTATATTTTTATGCCAGTGGCTTAGGATACAAATGTACTATGCAAACATACCACAAAGACCCTAAAACCAATTCTTACACACATGCACCACCCCGTCGGGGCAGGGAAACCAAAAATCAACACATCCTGGCACAGATTTATGGTATCAAGGTTTTCCGTACCAAGTAGCATTAATGTCAGTATTGCATCCCTTGCGCACACTAGCAATATCGGTAACAGTCTCCATACTGACAGTACTGATGCAGATACTAGTACAGGACTGCATCAGTTTCCTAAAGTGAAAATTACACTGAACTGAACTAAACTAAACTAAACTGAACATTAACCTACAATTCCTGTTTTTCCACCTGCCACCAACAACATAACAGTAAACGCATTGAGCTCAGCCGTGCCTCAAGAGCTGTTCTGGAAAACCACAGGGCAGCAGCCAGGGGCGCTGGGTCCAGGAGTCACCCTCGGTAACATATCATGGTGCCGGCAAAGGCGGCAATGTGTGATGCCCTTCTCAGGGGACGGACCTCCTTCCTTCCGATGGCGCAGTTCCCGGCCCTGACCCCGCCTGGTTAGATGCTGGGGGGGACAGGCCCTTCACATAGTACCCCAGTAATGTAAGCCTTTTCTGACCAGCCATCTTAAATGCATTTTTGGCTAAAACTTGACGCATCAGTGAGTTAAGGCCCTGTGCAGACATCTGATCGGGGTGTTGTTTGCCCAGGTCCTCAACTGCCTCAAAAAATTGGACAGTCTCCAAACCCCAGCTAACAGGAGTATAGAAGGGTTTCAACTCATACAGGGTCACGATCATAGAAATAGGGATGTAAAGCAGAGGCATGGTGATGAGCAAAACCAGTCCTAACAAGCAGCATGTCACAACAGAGGCTGCTTTTTCAAAAATCAGAAGTGCCATAGCCAGGGCGGCAACTAGCGTACAGCCGAGGGAAGTGAAGAAGGTGACTCGTACATAAGCTCGGCAGTGGCGGATGTACCAGTCGTAGGTTTCTATTTGCCGGTCAAGCCTAGCCCTGACCGCAAACTCTGTATTTTCACTGTATGACGGCACCACTGCAAACTGTTGGTGCTGAAATATCTGTTGGTGCTGAAATATCTTATTGAAAAACATTTTGTAGTCCTGCACATTCTGCCTAAAAATAGCCAGGGAGCTGGCGATGAGAATGAGAAGGATAGTTAAGACTGAGAAGGCTAGGGCAGTTGCGCCGAATATCTGATATGTAACGCTAACGCTCCCGCAGTTGCCGATGTTGCTGCACCAGCCTCCCGCAGCGTTTGAGCTAGATAAGATTGAAGGGGGGTTTAAAAACGTTGAAAGTATGGCAGCACCCACCACAGATGCGCCAATTGCAACCGCGTCCTCCGCCACATTGTTCTCCAGGGGGGCAGCAATCTGCAAGGCACATCGTGGCGCCCACTGACTAACAAGTGTAGATGTCCTCCAAACCCGTGCGTCTATCTTAAAGGAAGGAACCTGTGAGTCTTGGTTGCTATGGCTGGTGGATGCTCGCTACGCCGGCTGATGCTCTTCGCGGTATGTCCAAGGCTGCACAGCTCAAGTGCTTTATTGCATTCTCCATCACTGGTCAAGGCTCCTTTAAGTCCAAGGAATCAGTGTGCTTCCGCCATCCAGAGCAGTAAGAACCCGGCTGGCTTTTAGGTAACGGCTATGTCATAGCTGGAGGGTCATCATATCATGCCACTATAAAGCAAGTACCCCTCACACAATGAGAAGGTCTGAACCTACCACATGTCCATCATAGTTCGAAACTGATAGGTGGCCGCCACCAGCGTCGTTTCCGTGGATGGTGTTGGAAAATGAAGCGCTGCCGCCTCCTCCTGCCCGGCCGGCCTCTGGCCGCAAGGCAGCCTGTTTGCAAGTACAGTCAATCTAGACTCACTGTGCAACGGTGCCTTGGGGGTTGGGGGGGAGTAAACAGCACCCTAACTGTTGCCAGGTGTCAGGTGGCTCAGGTTTAACAAGTGATACGCTAGAGCGATAATCATCCGTTGGTCTTCTTTGCTCCGCACCTCTAGGACAGCGATGCGGCGCTTGAGCTCCTCGTTGTCATACTCTGCTGTATCCTTCGCCCTAGACGCTCTTGCCAAAGTAGAGCGGACTTGATTAGGGTTACGCCACTGACGTCTCATGCGCTCCTGTAGTTCCCTAAACCTGGGTCTTTCATTCTCAGCTGCCACATTAGCATCGTCCTCTGCCTGCACTGACAACAAAGCATCTATCTAGTTTCAGATCAGTAATTTCAAATTAGAAATGCATTGTTATTATAAGCCTCATTAGCTTGAACCGACAAAGCTAGGCTTACGTCAGGCTTACATATGTAACCTATATATTCTCCTTTGGCACGACTGTCCGGTGGCATGCTGTCACCGGACGCATACCTTTAGGTGGTGAACATTTATAGGATATTTGGTTGGATGCCTGTAAGGGAGGCGTGCATGCCGTGGCAGCTCTCCCTCCCTCCCCCCCCCCCCCCACCACCACCACCATTAAGACGGGTTCTGGCGGTTGAGTAACTGAGGACCACGGGAGCCTTATGGTGGGGTTACCTGGACTTCCTGGTCCTCCTGCTGGGCGTCGTCTGTTCCATCATCGATTTCCTCTATGTCTGGAAACAGTCTGAAGCCCCTGAACCGTGGCTGCATCGCGACAGTTGAATGATTCAGAATTCATAGGTTGCTGCCGGGCTCGCACCGTGACCCATGGCACAACAAGCAAATCCCTTATTGTAGGGTATCTCATGGTGGGCCCTCATGCTTATGCCTCAAGCTGTGCAACCGCACCAGGGTGAATGTTTTCTGCCCTCACCAAGCTTAGGGTTGAAGTTAGTATGCTAACCAACCTTACGGCGGAAGAGGACAGCACGTTGTGGCATGCCCGCCTACATGGCATCCATGCTAGCAGCAGTGGCGCTGGCTGGCACAGCGGCCATGGAGAAAGGTGCAGCCGTAACACCACTTTCTGGATCTCCATAATTTCCGGCTCCGTTACCGCTTCTTAGCAGCCCGGACACACCAGGGTTTCCACCCAGGGACACCCCCTGGAACAGCAAGGAAGGCACTGGTTGCCAGGTGGTAAATGCAGTTTTGCTCCTGCGTTTATGAGAGGTTTGGCAGCAGATGGAAAGTAGAAGACAGTGCAAGGAGAGGCAGCAAGCTTGTGATCCGGGTTGAAGCTAAGTAACACAAGAACTTAGGTGCAGAATTGCCTAAGGCAGGACGAGGAAGGGAAAGAGAGGTTTGTCAGACAGTGCCTATGTTGTCTTTGCACTCCTGATCTACACATCCTATCATCAAGCGAACTGCGGCCAGTTCTACGGCATACTGCTGAGCTTGGTTTGCTCCAGAAAAGACAAAGCGAGAATTCCCTCATCGAAGTCATATCACACAACTGTCAGCTGAGCAACCGCCCCAGGGTGCAAGTTCTCTGCCCTCAACCAAAGTCCGGGTTAGTATGCTGACTAACCTCAGGGCGGGACAGGGGAGCACGTTGTGGCATGCCCGCCTCCATAGCATCCGTGCTGGCTGCAGTGGCGCTCGCTGGCACAGCAGTCGCGGCGAAGGCTGCAGTGGCAGGATCATGTTCTGGAACTCCACCACTCCCGGTTTCATTGTCGTCCCTTACCAGCCCGGCCGCATTAGAGTCTCCACCCAGGGACACCACCTGCAACAGCAAGGAAGGTACCAAGTGCCAGTTGGACTATCACGCAGGAGATGGAAGGTGGAAGACAGTGCAAGAGAAGGCAGTCAAGCTTGTGCTTGTGCTTTCAGCTTGCATCACACCAAAATAGAAAGCCTAAGAGAGAACATTCAACGGAACGAGAGATGTGTCATACAGTGCCCATATCGTCCTTGCACTCTTTACCGCCAGATTCTTCATCCACTGAAATTTTAACCAGTGACAAGGCATACTGTGGGAACTGTTTTGGTCCAGCACAGACACAGCAAGGATCCTCTCCTGACAGTGCATATCAAACAACTGTCAAGCGATATCGTGAAAAGATACATAGCTCACCATGTCTCCTTCATGATCACGGGCATCACTGCTGCCACCATTATGAGCAGAGGACATTGTCTTCTAACCTGGTATCTGCGGCAGCATGTCAGCAAGATTTGTTTGGTGCTCGGCTGTAAGGAAAGAGTAGGGAGTAAAGGTCCCCCTGTCCACAGTGATAGATGGGTAGTTTGACCGGGGCGGTCGCTCCTCAAGGGTGACTGGTGCTCCGACCTCCCCTCTAGGGGACTTGCCTGGAGCAAAAGCTTCGGTGGCCCCACCACCACCACTACCACATCCCCCACCCCAGGCGTAGGCCTTGGCTGGTGATGGTGCCCACACCACGCAGTCACATACCCGTCACCACCCGAAACCCACTCACCACAACCACATCGCACACTATACTACAAACAATCCAATTGGATTGGCCGGTCCACCATGCAGCCCAGTCCCCTACACCCCTACCGCAGAGCTCTTCAGGGGTGTGGGGTTGTGTTGGTGGTGGTGGTGGTGGTGGTGGTGGTGTGTGTGTGTGGGG
>BBXU01002212.1:0-21670 GCA_001598975.1 Parachlorella kessleri
AGAGGCAGAGGTTGCACCCGACTCCACGGTATGGGCTCCGGTCTGTGACGTGTAACCCGAGGTCGTCTCCTTACGTACGACCCTGGCTAGTGCCTGTGGTTTTGCCAGGGTTAGGGTTAGGGTTTAGGGTTTAGGCACAGCTGCGGCTGCGGCTGCGCCCTTGAGGCCTGGGCATATCCATTAATCCGTTAGTGAAATGATGAGAACCTTGTTTGACTTACCTGACGGACAAGTCCAGGCATCGCGAGCTCGCCAGGCAATTGTCACTCAAACTCCCTTGAAAGGTGCGGCCTTAGCACCTCGAGGAGTGCCTTTCAGCCCCCCCTCCCCCCACCCCACCCGACCCACACACCCTCTGCCCCACACACCCATCCGGCCGCCGCCCTTCACGGAAGCCTCCCCACAGCTTAGCAGTAGGGAGTTTTACTTCAGGCGGCCAACCCCCTGCGGCAAACAAGGGCAACGCTCACTAGGGATGCTTGGCTCACCTTAACCTAGATGTCGAAGTTGCTGTATACGTCGTTAAAGATGTGCACGCATGCAGGTAGTCCACTGTAGCCAGCCAAGGCCAAGGTAAGAGCACCGTACGTACAAGTTTGCTGTTCAGGCAAGGACCACGCCAGCGGTGTCACAGTCGGTACCGCGATGACTGAGATACTGCTTTCCGGCGCTTACACTACTATTCCGACTGAGCCACTACCTTTTGAAACGGCGATCTTATCGCAAGCCCGACAGCGGGAATATCATGACCAAGTACTAGTACATGTTTCGAAGTGCGCCTGCCAGCAGTTGGTGAAACCGGTCGCAAAACCACTACGTGAATACAGCAGGGCAAACCGAGCCAACTTGCCGCTGGTATGCCTCGCAGTACGCCGGGTGTACAGCTTCTGCAAGCCATCAGTACAGTACTGAGTGGTGCCAGTGCATAAAAGCAGATTACGGCTGACCGGTTCGACTTATTTGAGCTGACTGACCTGCACACTTAGTGCAGCATCTTTCAACCGTACCTTGGTACCGCTTGGGCGGGTTTCTATACGCCAGTGGCGCGGCCCAACGACCGTGGCCATAACTTGTTCTCGTGTAGCCAGAACAGCCAGCAGAGACTAGTACAGAACCATACAAAGTCAGTAGAATAGTTTGTGCATGTGCCTAGGGTTGGTTGGTCTTGCAAAATTCCCAATTTACGCTAAACCGCAGGCCCCGTTGCAAGGCATGCCCCATCACAGGTGGCGCACACATTTATTCTCGTACCCACTGGTTCCCATGAATGTCCTTGGGTCCTACAAGAAGAGAGTAGCACCTGCTCAAGCCCCCAATCCCGCTACCAGCAGGTCCCGCACGGCAAAATTTGGCCGCGGCAGGGTGCTTCCCAGGGGCTGGCCCGTCACTGGTGAAGTGTTGCTGCCTGCCGCCAGGTAGGCCTCCAAGGCGGAGCGCTCGTAGGTCCACCCGTCTGCCGCCACCACTGGGTCCTGAATCGGCTTGCCAGAAAGCCGGCATTGAACAACAGCTGCCAGGGAAGGCGGGTGAGCCGACTGCGCTGCCAGCAGCTTTGTGGGTGATGCCTCCGTGGCAGCTGAGTCGTCCAGAGACACCCAGACAGTGCAGTCGACACCGCTGCTGCTGGCGGAAGTGGCGGTGCTTCTGATCCTGTTCGTCGCTTCCCCAGGCATGCAGGCTTCCTGCTGCGGTGGACGGGCTGGAACATTGGCAAGCTTCGCATCTGCTGAAGTGGGCGGCTGCATTGCCGGGAACAGCATGGATAGCAGCTCCTGCGGCGCCAAGCACATACCCTTGGTAAGAAGTGTGCTGAGGGGCCACCTTGTGCCACAATCGATGTGAAGCTGCAGAAGACACCACATGCTTCGCCCTGCCACTGCAAGTTTGTGGCTGATGGGTGACCATGTTTAATCTCCATTTTCGCTTCTCTATTCTCCATTGAAAATGGAGAATAGTCACTACCCCATGTCAGCATCTCCAGGCTGTCAGCCATAGAAGTGTTGCTCTCCCACCACAGTGCAAGGCGTGATGTGCAAGCTGGTCCCAAGCAGTATGACAGAGGTCATGGGTGCAGGCAAGGCCACCTCTCTGGGAACATATTGCTAGAGTGCAGACGGTCCCTTCACCTGGAGCTCAGGGTCCTGCTCCTCTGCTTGGGCAGCAGCAGGCTCGCTGTGGTTCGCACCAGATGAGCGGGCAGGCTGCTGCTTTTCTGCCACGGCAGCAGTAGGTTCGTGGTGGTTCCCACCGGGCGAAAGGGCGGGCTGCTGGGCCTCTTCTAAGGACGACAGTGCCTCAGCGGGGTTGGGCACTAGGGCAGGCTGCTCCTCGGTTAGCGGTGATGCCGCCAATGCTTTGCTGAGCGAGGCAGCCGGCAGCTGCTGGGAAGGCAGAGCAGGCTCAGCGCAGGCATCGCCAGGGTCGGCTGGGCTTGTGCCTGGGTGCACGTCTCCCTTGGCTGTCGCCTGTTTAGCATGTGCATGCTGGGCCTGCTGCGTGGCCTTCTTCTTGAGCTGGCGCTTGCTGGCCTTTGTCGCTTCTGGCTCCCTTGCTTTACTGGAAGTAGGAGGCTTCAGAGCTCCCTGCGCCCACACAAACCACTAGTGGCCACTACTTGCTCAAATGGCTGGACATCTGTAACCAGAGAGGACAGTCGTGTGGGATATACTATCCACAAACCAGGCGAGGCTGCAGCCTAATAAACAGTGCGACACTGGCCAGCTGGTCTCGCAAATCCGACCTGAAACACACCATGGCTGCCCCTCTGGCCTTCAGTAGACAGTCCCACCTGCTGCTTCGCTTGTTCCTGCGGCCGCGCAGCTTGTTCCTCCTGCCTTTCCTCGATTTGTCTCCGCTGCCGGTCTTCAGCCTCCTTCCGCTTCTGCTCCTCGGCCTTCCTCCGCTGCTGCTCCTCCGCCTCCCTCTGCTGCTCCTGCTCAGCCTTTTGCCTCCGCTCCCTCTCCTCCCTGTCGGCCCGTTCCCGCGCCTGCTGTGCCTGCTTCGCCGCCTTCTGGCGCTGGCGCCTGGCCGCCTTGGCGTGCTGCGCCTGCTGCGCTGCTTCTTCCTCTTCCAGGAGCGCAGCGGCCGCTGTTTCACGTGCGGCGGCCTGCAAGGGGCAGCTCAGCTCGCAAGGCATGGAGGCAGTGCCACAGTGGCAATGGGAACACGTAGCTGGGCTCAAGCATCTGGGGTGCGGTAGAGTAACTGACACATTCCTGTTGTCAGTTATTGCCCTCTACCAGCAGGAGCACCAGGGAGCCTAGGACCAACAGGCTCTTGAGCAGGGACGCGCTTAAAGCTTCAGATGGCATAAGCTGGCTTTCAGTTGAGCCCAAAGCTCCAGATGGCATAACCAGGCTTTCAAGTTGGTGGGCTCATTCATTGGTTCAGTGAAAGCCACGAACAAGGCCAGGAGTGACAGGAGCAGGCAAGGCAACAGCAGGGGTACCACAATAGCAAACCGGAGACCCACCTCCGCGTTAGCCTCCTCTTGCTGTGCTTCTTTAGCCAGGGCTTCCACCCGCCGTATTGCAGCTGCTGCTGACGCTGCTACCGCCTGCTTCCAGTGGGAAGGAATATGTACTATATATGACGAATTTCAACCGGGTCCAAGCGTGAGCAGGCGTGAGGCCACCACATGATAAGCTCTATGGCTTGATAGGGTGCAACCCATGCAACTCTTGTGGTGAAGGCACCAGTAACACAAACAGCAGCCTGAGCTCCTCCTGGGCTGGTCCCCGCCCCCATCCCTGAGCAGCAACATGCAATACCAATCCTGAAAACCCTGTCATACAAATCGATGCCCCACAGCAAGCTGGTACCTGACAGTCCTGCCAACCACGCAGGCAAGTAACCGACGAGTAAGGACGACGCCTCGGTAGCAGGCACACAGTGGCAACCCATCACCCACCCGCAAATTCTTGTCCCTGCTTCGCTGCATGGCCGCACACAGGCGGGGGAAAGGCGGGCCCAGCACAGGTGGGTCCCTTGCGCTGACAAAGTCGCGGCATGCTCTCTTTACCAGCGAAGGCTCCTGCAGGCAGAAGGCAGCCCAGGCAGCTAGCTAGCTAGCAGCCCACGACGCCTGCTGGAAACTGTGGAGGGTAGGACTGCCGCTGACGATACAAGCTGACAACAATGGGCATTTTGCCAGCCCAACCTGTGCCTGACTGGGTTGGGACACTGGCAATACGGGCTGCTCAGCTGCCCGTGCCTCCCCTCATGTCATACACCATACACAGGGCATGCACCAGTAACAGGCCCTACTAGTTTGCAAGGGTTTACGTGTGGGCAGTCAAGATGCCAGTAGGGCGCTTGTGCTAGTAGAGCGCACCTGAGCCAGCAGTGTTTCGAGCAGCATGCTGGCTGCCGCTGCAGGCTGCCAGTACCAGTACAAGCCCTTCTCACTGAACTGCGCTTGGTCCCTGATGCAGGCAGCAGGCACAAAACTTTAGGGCAGTGTGCCATCCAGGAGCAGGCGCTGCTTGCACAGAAGGCCAGGCATCCTGGCAATGCTGGTTGGCTGTAAGCAGCACTCCTGTAATACAAGGAGCGCGCTCACTTCTACAGCAGCTAGGGCAGGGCAGCGGAAACACTACGCATTGCCGTGTACGGCGGCAGCAAGACAGTCGCTACAAACAAGTCCTGCATGATGGACCCAGATTACGCCGCTCACAGCAACAGTGCTGACCTCTGTCGTGCCCACCTGCGCAGCTCCCTGCGTGCACTGCCCCTCAATAGCTGCAGGCGCTCGTCCATGTACTTCTCCAGGTCCCAGGCCCCCGCCAGCGCCCCTTGCAGCACGCGCAGCGCAGCGTGCAAAGCGCCGCCCTCCAGCAAGGACGTGATCAGCTGCCGGCTCCTGTCGCTGCTGGCAGCGCTGCGGCCTTGCGCCGCTGTGGACAAGTGCCTGCGGGGTGGTCCGCGGGCTGGCGTGCGCTGGTGTTGTTTTGTGTTGTGTTGTTGCATGCCCTCTATCGCGGCAAGCGCAGCAAGCACAGCACAGAGCGGCGCAGCAGGCTCGCCAGGGCGCAGTACAGGCAACGTCTCTGCAGCGCACAGCACAGCATGCAGCACAGCAGGCTCACCACAGCATGTCGTGCAGCAGCGTGGTCGCCCACGCCCGGCGCTGCAGGTCGTCGAGGGGGTCATCCGGGGTCTGGAAGGGCGCACAGCACAGCTCTAGCAGGTACTCTAAAAAGTACTGCTCGCCCGCCAGCACCTTGGAGATGCCAGGAATCTGAGGACAAGAAAGAAGGCATGGAGTAGAGCACGAGGGGGAAACGGTGCTGCATTTGCAAGAAGGCGGGCCACTTGTGGAGGAAATACCCCAAGCAGGCAGAAACCCACCGCCACTGATAGTAAGGACATAGCTGAAGGTGGGTGAAGGCGAATGGGGAAATGTGCTCCCCCCCCCCCCCTCGGCCCGCTGGTACCCTGTCCCGCTATCATCCTCGCCTTGAGAGCCGTTTTGTTTGTGATGGAAAGCACAGAACTCTCCAGCGCATGCTTTGTTGGTACGCCCTGCAAACACGCGCAGCAAACAATGCGCTCATCACACACACCAGTCCAGCGAAGGGGCCCAGCCTGTGCCAAAGGGTCGCCACCTATGCTTCAAGAAACAGGGGCATTGGTGCAACGACCCACCATAGCATGGCCCTCCCTCGGATATCCAGGCTGTCCTGCTTCGCTACCCACGACCGCGATGCCGGGGCGGCGGGCCCACACAAGCAAGTTTCAAGGTGTACCCCCTGCCGAAAGACTTGTAGTACAGCCACTCTCGCCGCCCCTGTGAGTGACGCCACCCACCTCCACAGGAACGCTTATGCCATCATTTGCCTCGCTGTCACGCCACCTCAGCAGGCCCAGCAGCTCAGCAGGGGCCATCAACTGGCGCAGGCGGTCAAAGGCCTCATTGGAGAAGGCCTCCCCCGAGCCTGCTGCAGGCAGCAACACCTCTTCATTGGTCACCACTAGTCAACAGGCAGCAAAACTCCCCCATGCCTGCAGGCAGCAGACCACCTCATTAGTTGCCACAACCCCCTGGTTCCGCAAGGCGCTGGAACATGGTAAGGGTCTGTTGTACCCCTAGGTCGGCTAGGTGGCACCCCATTGACCTGGCACTCCCCCTCACCCTGAGCCAGCACGCCAGCCGCAAGGGCTCCCCAGCCGCAGCGTCCCCATCGCTGCTGGAACCCCCTTTGAACATGTCTCACACAAGCAGGCAAGCCCACTACGAGACAGGCGCAGGAGCTCAGCATGCATGACAGCCTCCCTCTTAAACCTGGCTGGGACTCTTGCCGGCCCTGTGGCAGTGACGGACGCAAGTGCTGTGTTTGCCATTGCATCACATGCCCCACCACCGCGACCTGCCCCTGCACTGCTGACGCCCGGCGGATTCCTTGGGATGCCTTATAACACACCCTTGAACCACTGCACAGCCCAGAACGCAGCACTTCACACAGCTAGGCTGCAACCAGCTTGCCATACAATACAACGAACAAGCCCCGCTTGCCTCCAAGGCTGTCCTTCTCCGCAGCACTGGGCGCCTGTAACATCTCGGCCACCAATGCCAGCGGGAACTGCGCCCACAGCCTGAACATCCTGCCGACCCCGGGGGTCTGCTCCGCCAGCATCTGCGGGTTATAGGGGAGGAGGACGCAGGCTGTTGAAGAGGAGAGCCGCAGGTTGTGGGAGAGCAGGGAAGCAGGTTGTGCGAGGGGAGAGACACAGGGGGCGCGGCGGCCATTTCTGGGACTGGGTGTGGCTGTGGGGCACCCTGCGGGTCCCGCTGCAGTGCAGGCGACACATGCACAGTGCAGGACACAGGAGCCCGCCCAGCAGAGACCTACAAGCACAGCATGCAGCACATGGGAAGTACCGCACTGGCCGGTCACCCACCTTGCCTTCCGGGGTCCCCAGGGGCACCCCCGGCTCCCAGTGCGTCCCCTTTTGCACCAGCAGCGTCAGACCACCTAGTTCCAGGGCCAGCTCGCGCTTAGCGGCAGCGCTGGCTTGGCACACGAGGCGCAGCACGGCCAGCATGGACAGCAGCATGCGCACGTGGGGGGACTCCCTGCAGGCAGACGCAGCAGGGCACGCGCGTTGGGCCCCCAGCGGGCGAGTGTGGGACTGAGTGCAGCAATCAATCAATGTGGGGCGGCCGCCTGCTGTTAGCAGAGGCTGAGCACCCAGCATAGAGCAGGACGCACCAGCGGCAACGCAGAATGTGATAATGCAAGAGTTGCTCCTTCCAGGATCGAACCCTGGCGTGTTCCATTAGGGACAACAAGGTTAAAAGCTGCCAGCTAATCGGGCTGGGTTTGAGGCACTCCGAAGGAGTGGTGGTTATGCCCTGCTGTTAGCATGGGCAGAGATGGGCAAAGTGGGGCATGCCAGATGCCTGCCCTGAGACGCTGAGGTTTCCAGGCACGCCTCCTGTAAAAGGGCCCCTTTGAAGAAAAACCACTGTATGGGCTCACATACACACGATACATGCAAACTGGGATAATTCGCTTGCTCCCTGCTCTCGGCTAGCCGCGGCTTTGCCAAGTGACGCAGCTGGCACCCGGCAATCCGCTGACCCAGCTGTCACATGCATCTCATCTTAAACAAGGATGCCGGGCCTCGCACCATCCAAGGACACTCCAAGTGGTCAGGGCTCCCAAACACGTGCTGCAAAGCGGCGGGCTGGCAGGCATCGCACAATGGCGCTGGTGGAAGTTGGGGAGTGCTGCTCATGGCGAAAACTATCGCTGCAGGACGGGCAGGAGGACGTTGTGCTGGACGGTCATCAGCCAACGGACAGCTTTAAGTAGAAACAATTCTCCTATTCTGCATTTCTACTTCTCCATTGTCAATGGAGCGATGCACCTGGTGGGGTCGGCCAGGTTGCACTGGCTCACATAATTGGCCACATAGCCCATGGAAGGGAAGTCGCGCAGCACGGCCAGGAACACCGGGCTCACACCCGCTTTTATGAGGAGCTCCATCATCGCCTGCAGGCATGGCATGCACAGCACACGGGAGGGTGCCTCGCAGCTTTCTTGGAGCACTGCCTCAGGAAACACACACGGCAACTGCAGAAGCGCGGCGGCATTTGCCATGCCATGTGGTGCACAGACTGACACTGGGTTCCCCCCAACCCCCATCCCCACTGCACATGCCGCCGCTTGCTAGTGCCAGTGGCATCCTTCCAGGGGTGCTTTGGCCTGCCCATAGCTTCCCAGCGCCCGCAAGCCTCGCCCAGTCATGCTCCTTCTGATGTTTAGGTCAGTACGGCGCTGCCCCAGTGCAACCAACCTTCAGTACTAATCCATTAGTGCCGGCCCATATCAGCCCCCCAAGTACTTCCTCTTTGCTCCCTGAGCAACCGCCCACATATATCAGCCACTCGCATCAACTAAACATTACCAAAAGAACACAAGCCACCCCACCAAGCACCATGGGTACACAGCATGCAGGGCGCACCGCGTGCTGCCCATGCCAGTCCCTCACACGCTAGACACGCTGCCCGCATACCTGGCGCTCCGGGTGCATGGTCCTGCTTTCCGGTTGAGGCGGGCTCTGGTAGGGCAGCATGTTCAGCGCCTCAAAGCACTCCGCTGCGATGTCGTGCGCCTGGTGGCGCCACGTCAGCCCGCGCTGGAGCGTAGCGTAGCGTGACAGGAAGTCCAGCATGGCGTCGATGCCCCCGGCTAGAACGAACTCCCTGGCCAGGTGGCGGTTCAGCAGGCACTTGCACACCCCACTGGTGCAGTAGTTCAAATGCTCAGCCATCTGCAAGGAGAGGGGGGAGGTATCGGGTACCAGGTCGAGCAGCAGCAGGTGAGTCCCGGTTTTGACTTGGCTGCATGTGACTGTGGGAGGAGACGTAAGGAGGCACAGGGCTCCCCACGGCAGCACACAAGGTTGCTCCAGGCAGTGCGGCAAAGGTGAAAGCAAGCTAACAGGCAGGCAGACCCGTTGGTGGTTGCATGGACCAGTCGTGGACAAGCGACAAGCCTGGGACAAGCAACCCCGCTAAGCCAGGTGCTTCTGCCTAGAAATGCAGCAGCTCAGCCGCGGGAGAGCCCTCACGACACCAAACAAGAAAGTGTGAGTTGGGTTCAGTCGTCCATGGAGCGAGGGCAGCACAGTTGTAGCCGTGCCTTGCCGAGGAAGGCAACATCCTTACCAGGTTGTATGTTGACAGCGTGGGAATCCGGTGTTGCTGGTGTAACGCCTCATAAGGCCTGCACCAGTGTCAAGACACCCGCCATCAGCAAATGCGAACCGGCGCGTGTTGGTGTACTGCTTGGTGTACCGGCGCACTCTCAAGCCGGCCGACCACCCGCCATGCAGAAAGCCCACCATGCAGCAGAAGGACGCTGGGGGCAGCTAGGGGCACCGCATGCCGTGATGTCCATGCAGGTCACCTAGGTCCACATCACAACCATGGCAGCAGGCTTTGCTGAACCAGAGATGAGAATTGTACCCTTCTAACTGCCCCCATGCAGTCAGTTGGTCGGTAAGGCCATACAAGGTGCAATACCAAGCGCATACTGGTCTTTTCGTCAGGGTCATCCTTGGCTCCAACCCTGCCATGCCGTGGGCAGCGACTGCACCAGCAGCGCTGCCGCAAACGTTACAAAGCCAGTGCCAATTGCTCCTGGTTGCAAGTTCCCACCTTACCGATGCCAACCACCTCTGCAGCCCACCCTATAGACAAGCACGGCTCACCCAGTCAGGCGGGCGAGCATCGTGACGCAGCCCTCCATCGCTGCGGGCCCCACCACCCGCTTGAACACCTCCACGGGGGATAAGGAGGTGCAAGCTCGGCCGGGGATGGGGATCCTGGGGTCGTGGCTGGTGAGGGGCAGCAGTACGGGGCCCCTCATGAGCTTCAGGGCCACCACCTGCCAGGAGGGGAGCTGGGCTCCTGGCGGGGCGCCTGCGCAGCACCCTCAGCGTGCACCCGGCTTCGACATAGTGCGGCAGGCTAGTAGCACAGGTGGACACCCAAACCTACCAAATGCTACTCACCCCTCTAGCTTGCGGCAGGTAGCCTACCAACCTGCACTTGTGTACGCGTGGCGACCAAAGGCTGACAAGCCTGCCGCGCATGGATTTGCATTTTGCAGAATCAGTTCTCCCATGCGTCCCAGCAGTGACCCAGCACTGTCCCTGCCCGCGGCCCCAGCCCCTGCACACTCACCCAGCATGTCTAAAAGCCGTGAGCTAGCATCCAGCTGCCTTCTCCACACGGAAACCCAGTCGGGGAAGTCACAGCGCGCGAGAGCGAGTGCTACGACATGCAAAGCATACGCCAGGGCTGCGGCCCGGACCCCCGGCATAGTGCTGCTGTCGCCAGGTATGGCTGGCTTAATCGCGGAGGCGCCGGCGCTGCCAGCTGGCAAAGCCGAGGCGCCGGCGCTTGCGCCTCCCTCGGCTGTCCCACTGCGTTGTCTACTGACTGTGCTGGAGTTGGCTGCCCCTGAGGCACTGCGGGGAGTTGTCCTGCGCCCCTCCACCCCCGATTCAGCAGCTGTGGCTGTTGTTGTTGCAAGGGCTGCGCCAGTGGCAGGCGTCTCTGCCGTCTCCAATCCCTGACTTGCCAGGCTAGGCTCGGGCTCACAGGCAGCCCGCCCTAGGTCTTCGATGCGTTCCGCTATGAAGCTAAGGAAGCCTGCAAAGCACGCAGCGGCAGGTTTTTCAAGCAGCAATACCGCAGGACAGGCGCCATCACCGGTACGCTGCTCATTAGCGCTCGGCTTTGCTTACCACAGCACTGCCAGGCTACACCACCAACCCCGCCACCAGTGCACAACCAGGCAAGGCATAGTAACAGCGTAGCAAGACCTCATCTCCCCAAGGGCTGCCTGCCAGCATACCTACACAGTGTACTTCACAACTCCCCATATTGCAACATATCTAGCAGTCTGCATTGCACTGCGCCCATCAAAGCAGATCACAATGCCCTCAAAAGCCTGCCAGTTACCTCCCAGAAGCGAGGCTATCTGCGGCATTGTACGGTCCCCTCTGAAGGCCCAGTCACAAACCACCCCGCAGCCACAAAACACAGCGGCATCGTGCAGCAAGGGCAGGCCCTCAAGGGCATCACAATTTAGCCACTCAAAGATGTATGGCAAGATGTACACGTGCGGTACATTCTTCAGCCTGCATTAGGAAACACCACCTGAAGCATGTCAGCATGACTTTGGGCATGACTTTGGGCACTGGATCCATCTTGTTGGCAGCGCCATTTTGACCTGCCCTTGCCAGATTTTGCCCATGCAAGCATGACTAATAGTCAGCCAGACCGCATGCCCCGGTCCCAGCCACACTTGCCTCTCAATTTCAAATGCCGCCATCAGCAGGCTCCAGCACCCCAGCATGGGGTGACTAATGGAGCCGTCAGCAACCCAGCCTTCCAGCTTGGCGATTATCTCGCTGGCGGCGGCTTGCCTCTCCTCGTGCGGCACACGATTCTTGATCACCATATCCAGTAACAGCTCAGGCAGGTCAGCCCAGTCCACGGCAAGACCCACCGCCATGCGAGGAGTGAGCAAGGGGTTCAGCGGGGAGAAGGCGTAGGGGGCTGCAAAACCAGGAAGGCACTAGGGTTGGGACAGCGAGTGTTGCTGCATCTGTCCATAAAGTCCAAGGCGGAATCAACGTTCTTGTCCTTTGCTCCATGCGGAGGAATAGCTATGATATCCGTGATGACTGCTCCCAAGGTCTCACCATAAACCCAATTCTGCAGGGGACTGAGACCGGCTCGCACAGCAGAGTTGTGGTCTTTGGCAGAATAAGGCTCCCAAGTTTTCTCGCCAGTATCGTCTGGTACTGACACATCTCCAAGGTAAGTTTGCATGCTGATGACGACAGGATGCGGAGACATCCTGCAAAGGGGTGCCTACCTGTCTGTAACAACGGTTATAAGAAAGTCTCTTTCATAACAATTTACTGATCCGCTGTTGACAGCACATGACTCACGATGATTCAGCCATGGGGTGACAAGCATAGACATGGGATGCACGCCCTAAATATCAATATAATCAATGCACAAATTCACCAGTGAAACAGCGTGCAGCTATAATGTCTGGAGGCAGGCTACAGATGTTCACCACTGCGGCAAGCAAGTGTTAGAAGCGTTAATAAAAAGTGCCTATGAGAGCAGTTGTCTGGGGAGCTAATGCCTCCCAGACGAGCGGCGCTGCCGGGACTGGCACGGTGCCGTGCTGGGGTAAGACTGGATTGTTAGAAACCATTGCTAGGCGTGTTTGGTGCTCGCCTTGCCTGGTCTCTCCCTCTCAGCTCAGACACTTCTGGCTTATAATTTGCTGGTCTTGCCTTCACTCAGGCCCGCACACACCCACTCTGGCACCACCATGGTGAAGAATTTGCCCTCACTGAAGGACACACCCAACCAGCGCAAGAGCGCTCGGGGAGCAGCTCACAACTTGTGAGCCTTGCAGGCTGCCAACCCCAACCCCTGAACCGCGCTGGAACCCCTCTTTGAAACTGCGCCACCCAGCTTCCAACCCCTTCTGGGTCGGCACTGAGCAGGTGATCCTGGGCCGCCCGGGGCGGACAATGCTTGTTCCCTGGATAGCAGTCTCGCGTCTGCAGTCTCGTGTCTGCAGTCTCCACCTCTGGGGGTGGGCCGGCAACCTTGCAAGCTGCCACCCAAGCGCTTCTTGCTGGTTGGGGGTGTCTTTTGGTAATCGCATCTCAATATAGAAAGGCACATGACAGGAAGGGGTCAGACAGCAGTGTGGGGGGTGCCAGCTGCGTCAAAAAGCAGGCAGAATTGGAAAGGGGAGACATGCTGCAAGCACACTGACAGTAACACAACCGTGTACGCATTTTGCTTTACCATGATGTTAGGAGGCTCCGTGAATTAGCCCTGGTTGAAGGCAAGTTTGGTTGACCAGGAACTTGAATTGCCTGAGCTGAAAGGGAACAAGCACGCCAGGCGAGCAGTGAGCTGAACCTGCTAGGACGTTCCCCCTGGGTCAAGTTTTATGTGTGCAGAGGCACAGCCGGCACAAGCTCAGCTTTAGTGTCGGAGGCTGTCCAACAAGCTCGCTGGGGTTTTGTAATGATGGTTTCCCTTTGGCACCAGCTCACAACCCCTGACAGCCTATCCCTCAAAGGAGCAGTGCCTTGCCCTTCCGCCGCTGGGTTCCCTTAGGGGCCTGGCAACAGCATCCGGGGCCTGCCCCTGCCGTGGAATGGGAGCTGGTGGTATACCTCTCTCAACTCCCAAGCCCGTTATGTTCCACAATGAATGCTGGTAATGGTGCTCCAGTTTTGACAGCCTACAGGCTCTCTGACAGCAGCAGGACGGCAGCGTGAGCCACCCAGTGCGCGGCATATCCAACCTGCTGTTACATGGCATGCATGCCTACACCAAGAAAAAGTAAAACAGGTGTGGTGGACCCCACGCGGATCTCTCCTTGCAACCGGCGCCCTGCCTTCAGCTGAGCTTCGGCTCATGTACATAGTCCACATATAAAGTGAGCCTCATTGGCCAAGCGCCACTGGCTTGGTTTGGCTTCAGCGTTCTAGCCTCCCTACGACCGGCATCACTTGTCTGAACCCTTCTGCTGCTCACCCTTCTGCCAGCGCTTCTCCAAATCCTCCCCATAGCTCCCGCTAACCAGCCTGTTGTCTCCTATCTCTTCAATCGAGCCATAGCTGGAGCTTCCTTCTTTGGCGCGCTCTGCCGGCTGGCCGGCCTCCCCTTTCTGCTCCGCTGCTGCCTGCACCTGCTCCCTCCACCGCTCCTCAGCCTTGTCGGCGTAATCCCCCGTTACCAGTGAGTCATCACCCACGTCCTCGATTGAGCTGAAGCCTGCGGCGGCAGCAGCAAGATGCAAGCAGTTGTGGAGTGGAGGAGTGGGAGAGGAAGAGGGTGTAGACAGGGTGGGTTGGCGAGCGCAGTCAGTCGCCCGAAGCGGCGCAAAGACGAGTGAGTGTTCCTTCTTTATCAAGCCGGTTCCACATGTGCATGCTGACATCATGGCTAGGCAGCAATTACTGAACCGGCGGTTCCATCCGTTGAGGTACCAGCTTCTGCATTGTAAGCATCATCCCGCCCGTGCCACCAAAACCTTCCCAGCCTTGTTTAGCCATCGGTACGTGCACATGACATGAGCACTGCCAGGTGAAGCAGCGGACAAAGAAGGAAGCAATGCTACCTATATATGGGTTGCGTGGCTTCTGCTGGTTTGAACCCTGAGGAGCCTTCTCAAGAGGCTGCTCCTCAGCTGACCTGCTAGAATAAAATAGGGAGGTTTGCAAGCTATGGCAGGCACAATGTTTTACCCGCAGCTTCAGAATCACAAAAAAGTGGAAATACCTGGAGGTTTGCATGGGGGAGGCTGCTGACCCTGAACCACCGCACTGCAGTGCAGCCCCACCTGTAGCCGTGCACCGGGTGTTTTACTCACTTGCCACCCTCCCTGGGGTCTGACTGCTTGCTGTATGCTCTTGCTATCTACAACACAGCTTAGATGTTGGTTCGGCCAGGTCACTCAGTTAGCTGCTGGGTCCAAGGTGGCAGCAAACAGATCGGGAAAGGTTGGCTGCATGTACTAGCAGTGAGTAGTGTCTAGTGTACATCCTAGGTGTAGAAGGAAAGAGCAGCAGTGACATTTGCTACCTGCGAGCTCGCAGTTCTACAGCAGCATCGGCTGTGCAACGAGCCTACACACCTGCAGTGGCATCGCCACTCTGGGGCCTGACCATCGTGTCTGCTTCTCTGGCCTTGACACGCCGGTCGTGCAGGAGAGGTTTAGTGCTGTCCTCATAGTCTCTCCGTATTCAGCACCGAGCAAACAAGAGTGTGAGAGCCGGGTTTATAGAATTTTCTGCCACGTGTGCTGCCAGCTCGGATTGGAGCTGACGGGGGAGGGCAACCCGCCAACCCGCGCGGCTGGAGACATACAGGGTAACCTCGGACGGGCGGTTTATAGTTTTGAACACTGATTACAGCCATATAGTGCGGCTTGCCATGCCAATGCTGCCGTGTCGAGGCAGCAGCCTGCGCTTGATGGGGGGTGGCCGGCTTGGCCTGACCCTGCGCGCCGCGCCTGGTGTGTATCAAACCCGAACGAAGTATAATTCCAGGAGGATTTACCGAGTGACAGCGTTCAAACAGGAGCCCAGCAAAGCCGGGGAGAGGAAGGTGGACGCAAAGGCGGCCGACACAAGAACCGACCCCAAAGCAGCTGCCAAGGAGGCCCACAAGCAACCCCCTAGCGAGACCCCAGTTAGGGTTTCGAAGACTGCTCGCCCCTACTCTGAGCTTACCGTGGGTGAGTACCCCTAACATGGACTATCCTGGACAGCTTGCTCCTTTCTCTGCTTTGGGTTTGGCACCGTCAGTGCCTTGGACACGAGGGCCATTCTGCAGGTCGCCCTATGCTCTGCCATCAACACCTTGACCCGTCCTGCTCCTGGGTAGCTGATATGACATAGTAGCAAGTTCAAAGGTCGGGCCTGAGTTTTGAAAAGGCCGGACAGGCCCCTTGCAGGTGTGCCCCGTGAGACATTTGAGGGTGAAAGGCGTGTGGCCCTCACCCCAGCGGGCGTGGCCGCCCTCAAGAAAGCTGGCTTCAAGAATGTTGTGGTCGAGCAGGGTGCAGGAGCGCTGGCCAACTTCGGCGTAAGCTGCACCATCGGAGCCAGTCTTTCCTAAGGGTTCTCATGGTGCTGCCGAGGGCTGGTAGCTTGTTGGTTTAGGTGTCCCCTCCGGCCATGCGATGAGGTACCCTTAGTTTGGCATCCTCTAGTGGCGGAGCGGCTGCGGTTGATGCAATCCCTTGGAGGCAATACCTAAGACTCCCAAATGCTCAAAGCTGACATGTTGCTAGCTAGTTATCCCCTCTGGTCACATGCTTGCACCTATCGTTTGCCGCTTGCCTATGTGGCTGGGGGCCAAGGTGTGGGGTTACTTACTTCTCATTGCATGCGCATCTAACGCAGGATGAGGAGTACATCAGGGCGGGAGCAAGCGTGGCAAAGGATATGGAGGCTTTTGCGCAGGATATTGTTCTCAAGGCAAGGAAGGCCTGGGCGTTTGTTTTGAAGTACAGGCCGAGCAGATGGGCAGATGGGCAACACAGCAAGCCCATGCTTTACGAGGGCCCAGTGACCTGACTGTCTCAGGATGTAGCAGAGGACTGTCTCGCTTGCAGGCTGTCAGGACACCTATGCCCCATGGTTCAGGCTTTTCACACCCAACTTCGTAGACCTGCTTGCGGCCTCGTACGCCTGGAAGGTGCACTCGTCGCCCTCTCATCTTCCTCCTGCATTGCATGTTTATAGTGGTGACCCAGGCAAAATGTCTGCTTCGCCTGAAGGTTCGGCCGCCCGATGCTGATGAGATAGGGCATTTCAAGGAGGGCGCGGCGCTCATCAGTCATATCTATCCCGCCCAGAACAGGCCCTTGGTGGACAAACTGAGGGACAAGAAGATGACGGTCGTGGGTATGCAGCGCAATGTCATGGGTGGGGGAGGGCGGTAGCAACAGCGTTGCCCATGCCCAACCATATTCCCACCCCTTGCACTGCATGGAAGCGTGCCGTCTTGTGCCTGTTCCGAGCACACGTTCTGGACTCGAAGGGGTGTGACGCCCGTGCACCGGGGCATTGTACCATGTGGGGTATTGTGTGCTGCCCGCAGGCATGGACTGCATCCCCCGCATCTCCCGCACCCAGGCGTTTGACTCGCTGTCCTCCCAGGCCAACATTGCTGGCTACCGGTAGGTGGGTGGGTGGGTGGGTGGGCGTGATGGAACTTCTGAGGATCACACGGGGGTAGCCCGTCACACAAGGCTGGCGGAAGTCGCACTGACTACACTAGCATGGCAACAACATGCACCATGCTGGCCGCCGTGCTTGCCATGTGGCTACATTGCTGTGTGGAGGTCTCTCTTGCTGTGGAGGTCTCTTCCCCTTGGCATATGTGATATTGCCCTCGCGGTCTTTTCATCTTGCCGCCTCAAACAGGCTGTGATGTGCAACTGTCGACTGGCGCTCGAAAGCTCTCTCGTCGCCTGCTCATCGGGGAGCTGGGGTATCGTGCCGCCCCCTACTGGTATGAGAGGCCTGCTGTCTAGGTAGCCTGTGGGAGCCTCCCAGTACCTGCACATCATCACGCCCAACTAAACTGCGGGTTCCAGCGCCCGTCTGCATGCATGGTGCAGGGCTGTGATCGAGGCCGCCAACCACTTTGGGCGGTTCTTCACCGGCCAGATCACCGCCGCCGGGCGGGTGCCCCCCGCCAAGGTGCTGGTCATCGGCGGCGGCGTGGCGGGGCTGGCCGCGGTGGGCAGCGCGCGCAGCATGGGGGCCATCGTGAGGCTGTTTGACACGCGGGCAGTCGTGGCGGAGCAGGTGAGCGCGTCAGCCCGACTGACGCACACAGCATGGTCCTCGCAAGCCTGCGGCCCTGGGCTGGTAGACCTTGCTCTGTGGCGACCAAGCTGTTGTGAGCTGCAAGCAGGGTCCGTCCGCCTGTGAAGCCCGACGCTGCCCGAGGGGAGGCCCCAGAAGAGTGCATGCAACCTTTTCTGCTGTGTTTCTGATGAGGAGCCCACCAGCAAAATCCTACCAACCTGCTTGCAGGCCAGTTCCTGGCTGCCCAGTCTGCCTCGGTGGACATGGTAGGGTCTGGTGTGCCAACCTACTGCCTTGCTCCTCCGCCGAACCACCTCTGACTAGGTGCGGGCACCATACCTGCCTGGTGCGCAGGCCAAGTCTCTGGGTGCCGAGTTCCTGGAGGTGGACATGAAGGAGTCGGGTGAGGGGGCGGGCGGGTACGGCAAGGAGATGTCGGCAGCATTCATCTCCGCGGAGGTGCGCCTTGCTTGCTAGCCTACTTACTGACTGACCCAACACAGCTCTTGGTGGGCAGCAAGGGCGGGGTCTTGAGCTCAGCTCGCCACCTTCTTGGGTTCGGTTGTAATGCGAGCAGGGGGGTGTGGGTGGGTGGCGGTGCAAGGCGTGTGCAGCCACGCATGTCCACACCTTCTTACCCAGCATGAGCCCAGCGTGGTAGCTTCTCTTGTCGACATGCACACTGCAGGGTAAACTCCATTCAAGGACAGGGACTCTGTCCTCGCCAGGCACACGGACCACGCCCTGGTTGCCCGCCACTGCAGATGAAGCTATTTTCGGACCAGGCCAAGGATGTGGACATTATCATCACCACCGCGCTCATCCCCGGCAAGAAGGCGCCCCTGCTGGTGACTAAGGAGATGGTGGAGTCCATGAAGCCGGGGTCTGTCACCGGTGAGTCATCTCATCATGCAAGGGGAGGAGGCTCATGCGCATGTGTGGTTGACGAAGCCCGCCCTGCTGGTGACTAAGAACAGATATGACACGTGACTTGCCCTCCTCACCAGTGGGACGTCCGGCAGTGGTTGGTACTGCCAACGTGTGGTCCAGATCTGGGCAAGGCCGATGCGCCGGAGTTTTGTAGGGTCGCTGCAGCTGTAGCCAGGGCCCCAGCCGCATGGCACCAAGGCTCATCGCAGCCCCTAGGCGACCACACAACGCTTTGCCAGTATCTATCCCCTCACTACCCCCCTACCCCCCCCCCTTCCCCCTGCAGTGGACCTGGCGGCTGAGCAGGGCGGCAATGTGCAGACCACCGTGCCCGGGCAGGTGTCCAAGCACGGGGACGTGACGTGCATCGGCTACACCGACATGCCCTCCCGCCTCCCCACCCAGGCCTCAACTCTCTACTCCAACAACGTGTCCAAGGTAGGAGGTAGGGTGGGTGGGTGGGTGGGTGGATGCCGGCTTGGCCTGGCTGCCAGTTGAACGAAGTGCATGGAGGCCCGTGGAAGGCAACAAAAGGGCACCGGCGAAGTCAATAGACGTGATGAGGGGTCAGTGTGTGCAGGCTGCCTTCTGTGTCTGCGCAGCACAGCGTGTGCACTTGGGCTAACTAACTCCCTGCAAGGGATGTTAGTGAGGCACCCTCGTCCACGCTCTACAGCCTGCCCCTTGCCTGGGTGGTACGGCTGGGGAAAGGGGGGGGGGGGTGCCAAATGCTTGCGTCAGGGGGACACATCTCGTGGCAGCTGCTTGGCTTCTGGGCAAATCTCCTCCTTGGTGACGCAAGTACTGACCCTGCTAATCCGCAAGGGTTCTACACCTGCAGTTCCTGCTGTCCATGGGCCCCTTCACCGGCCACAAGGGCCAGTTCCTGATCGACGACGCCGACGACGCGGTGCGCGGTGCGCTGGTGCTGGAGGGGGGTGAGCTGCGCTGGCCTGCGCCGCCACTCAAGCTGCCGCCCCCGCCGCCAGCCAAGAAGGAGGAAGCCAAGGCCAGGTATGGCAGTGGTACACACCTGTACATCTGGACTGTGTACATGCACCCCGGTACACACCTGTACTGTGCACCTGTACCTCGGTACACACCTGTACAGCTGGACTGTGGTATTTTAGCAGAAGCATTGCATGCGCTGCCGGGAGCATTGCCGCCTGTTGCCGGCGAACGGGGTGGAGGGCAAGGCCAGGTGGGGCCTTACTAAACAGGGTGCATGCACAGTGTGTAGACTCATTGGATGCACACCTGCTCAAGTACAAGATGATCAGCAGAAGCATTGCATGCTCTGCTGGGAGCATTGCCAGCTGTTGCCGGCGAACGGGGTGGAGGGCCAGGCCAGCACATGCATCCACCAGCATGATGCACGCGCCAAGGTTATGCCCACGGATCCACAAACCTTTCTTGATATTGGGCTGCCAGGCTCTTTTCCACTGGCTCCTGCTTTAGTGTGTGTCTGTTCTTCCCTGCAGCAAGGAGCTGACACCTGAGCAGATCCGGGAGGAGACGGTGAAAAGCGCCACATCCACCGCTCTGGGGCTCTCAGCCATCACTGGGCTGGGGGTGGCGGCACCCAACCCAGCATTCAGGTGGGGGGTCTGCCCTGTCTGCCTGCCTGCCTGCCCGCACGCCTGCCTGCCTGCCTGCAACTGAGTGACCCTAGCTGGCTTCGTCTCGGGGCTTACCACCGGTAGCAAGATGCTCCATCCTATGTATGCCAGATCCCCATGCCATGGCACTGTCAGCCAGTCCGCCCGCGGCTGCCAGGGTGCCATGAGCCCACAACTGTTGCTGGGGCGGGGCCTGCCCCACCGCAGTGCCATGTTCATGAAGTTTGGTCTGGCCTCCATCTGCGGCTACCAGACGGTGTGGGGGGTGACGCCCGCCCTCCACTCCCCGCTCATGTCCGTCACCAACGCAATCTCAGGTGGGCAACGGTGCAGGGCAGGGGGTGAGGACATCCCATCCCCGGGGTGACATACTGATGGTGGCTGCTACACAACCTTTTCATGCTCCCAAACAACACAGTGCTTTGTGCCTCGTTCCACTGGCACTCCAAAGCTGCCGGGCAGCTGGCGGTCTGTACAACCAAAGCCACAGGGCAGTCAGTAAGCACTACTGCTCTCAATCGCACCTGGAGAAGGAGAGCCTGGCCTGCATCCACCGCACTGGCCTTGGTAGAATACTATTCTCGAGACCCAGCTGCCCAGGCTCCGCTCTCCCGCGCTGGTTGGTCTGCAGGGCTGACGGCCGTGGGTGGCATGGTGCTGGCGGGGGGCGGCCTCCTTCCCTCCTCCACCGTCGAAGCCTTGGCAGGGGTGGCTGTGCTGGCCTCGGCAGTCAACATCGGGGGCGGCTTCACTATAACCCAGGTTGGTAGACTAGTAGAGAGCAGCGCGGCCTGCCCGGCAAGCAAAGCCAACCGTATGCCATGGTAAGTGTAGGGCCATGCTGAGTGTAGGCAATGATATTTGTAGGCCACCCCTTCCCCAACGGCTGTATTGAGGTGGCCGGCGCTGCGGCCGCTTACATATGCACATATGTGAGGGAGAAGGTATGGAGTAGCGGCCTAGGCCCCCCAGTGCGGCATGCATATCTCATCTGGCGTTGCTGCTAGGAGGCGAGAGAGGAGGCCCGTGAGGGTGGCAGCCCCCCCTACAGTAGTACACACACCCAAAACCCCAGCCACTGGGTGACTGCCTGCAGCGCATGCTCAACATGTTCAAGCGCCCCACAGACCCTCCGGAGTTCAACAACCTCTACGCTGTGCCTGCTGCCGCCCTGCTGGCAACCTATGCCGTGGGCCACTCCATGGGTGAGTGAGAAGGGGCGGGGTAGCTGACGGTTGCTGTGAGTAGGGTAGTGGATGTCATGTGGCACGAGAAAGGGAGAGCACGCGCCATGGTGGGCCTGCACTCTTCAATAAACCGCAGCTTCTGCTTCTTTGCTTCCAGCTAGCCAGCTTGCTTGCCCCACATGTGCTGCACATAATGTTGGTAGTGGAGGGTGTGGTTAAATATTGCACAGATGACCGGGCTGCGACCTGCGCTGGGCAGGCAACCCAGAGCCTTACCTTGCTTCCCTCCGGGTGGCTTCGCATTGCCTATCTTGTGTGAACTGGGTGCTCCAAAGCAGCTTGCCTGGGTAGCTTTGGACAATTTCCTGGTAAAACTAATTCGTGCATGCTGTTGCCTTGCCTGCCTTGCTGCCCGGCCGGAGGTAACTCTGCTGAAAGCCTTGCTGCCGCCCCGCCTGCAGGCTACTCCCAGAGGTGGGGACAGCTTGCAAATGACCTGGCGGTGCTGCTGCCTGCCCATCGAACGGGGGGGGGGGGGGGGGG
>BBXU01002216.1:0-12695 GCA_001598975.1 Parachlorella kessleri
TGTGTCTGTTGTCCTTTCCTATTTCCCTGAGTGGGTGGGGGGTGGGGGGCGCGCGTATAGTGGCGGAGGTTGGGCGGCGACTGTTTCTGCCGCAATGGTATCTTCCATCTCCTCGTGCCTGGGAGTTCTTGCGCGCCTCCAAGCAGCCCATGACCCTCCCACCCCAGAAGACCAGCGCACAGCCACCCTGGCTCACACCCGCAAAACGCCCAAGCGTAGTCTCTCCTGCGCTGCTGCCGCAGCCAGCATGGGGGGCGGCTCCCCGGCGGGCGGCCCCTCCCCCCAGGGCGGCATCTCCCCATCCGCCTCAGCCAGCCCCCTGAGCTACCTCGAAAACTCCCTTGCCGGCGGGCCACCCCCCGGCAGCGACCCAACCCCGGGCGGCCCCGCCGGGGAGGGACACCCCTACGGGGTTCCCCTCCCCGGGGACCCCCCGGGCCAGGCTGGCGGTTTGTCCCCGGCCGGGGCCGACGACGGGGCGGAGGCGGGGGGAGCGCTAGCGCCCCTGAGGGCGCTGGGGTCCTCCCTGGGCTCCTCCCCTCCCAGCGGGGGTGCCCCCTCCCCTCCCTCGCCCCGAGGGGGGCCCTCGTCGCCGCCCCCGGGGCAGGTGGGCGGCCACCACCACCACCTGCCGCGCATCGGCTCGCCGCCGCTGGGCGCCGGAGGCGCCGCCGGCGCCAGCCTGGCGGCGCGGGCGCAGGCGCAGCAGCGCCTCAGCCGCCGCGGCAGCGTGCTGCAGGGCGCGGCCGCCCTGCAGGGGGACTCTGACGCGGAGGGGGCGGAGGATAGGGAGCGCGTGGCGCAGGCGCTGGCGGCGGCCACGGTGGCGCTGGGACTGAGGGACGACGCCCCGGGCACGTGCTAGCGCTTGCGGGCGCCGCTGCCTATCCCTCAGCATAGTGGGCGTGGGGGGCCAGGCGCTGGCTGCTACGGCGGCGCTGGCCCTGGGAGAAGGTGCCCTGGGCAGTTGCTAGGCGACCCGGGGTAACTCGAAGCGTGATGGTGCTTACTTTCGGGCCGGCACCAAACGGGAGGCAGCACTGGGTTTTGTTGCAGAGTAGTAATTTCGGTTTGGGGCTTGCACTGGTTCTGCTTGTGCTGTCACGGGCCTTGCAGCAGCTGCTGACTGTATGACCGGAGTATGTGCTGCTTGCACTAGTATCTTTCAAAATCCCACAGTCACGAGGGTAGCAGGTGGCCTTGAGGTAGTTGCCACTCTCAGTGGTCGGTAGGCAGGTGTGCATGCTTTGACTCGTCGACACTGTGGAAGTCATTGTACCTCTGTTCTTGCCTCCACCTTGCTTGTGCTTGTTCTGGCGTCCAGATTTTGTATTTGCAGGCGCTCCGTGCATAGGCTCGTCTCCTTTTGTCACTGGTGGCAGGCAACAAATAGTGTCGAGATAGGGTTGAGCGGGGCCGACAGGGCTAGGTGCTGGTAGGCTCTGTGTCTTGCTTGACTTCTGATCCAGTGAGTCCCCTTTGAAGCCCTGCTGTGCCACAGTACTCATACAAGCCTTGAAGGGCATCAGTTGGGTGCTTGTACTGGTGGGCACTGCAGTCAGCTGGTCCTCTGGCCTATGCTGGACGGCTGGCCATGGCCTTCTCATCCGTCACACAGTGTGTCCTTGTTACTGTAAGTAATTGTCCCTGACAACTTACAAGGGCCGGAGTGTTTCAGCATAGCAACCCTTAGTAGATAGTACAGAACCTGTGAATTGCAGGCCATCACGAGCAAAACAACAGACTCGTGATACAGCAGCACCTGTGAAGAGAATCCTTTCAAAAAACACAAAATGGCCCTTCAAGGCCCTTCAAGCTGAGTTAACTTGTGTCAGGGGACAGACCTACTAGATCAAAAGTGGGGCAAGCCCCAGAGCAAATCAGTCAGTACAGCTCACCCCTCTCTGTTCGCAATACCTGCCACCATCAACAAAACATGCATAAATGCACACAGCCCTGTCAGTCCAGTATCCCCGTACTCCGTTCCAGTAAGGGAATGGGGTTCTCAGTAGGGCCCCCCATTCCCTTCGTATTCTGATCCACATCACCTGCCACCTTGACCAAAACTTAGGCAAGTGCCTGCAAGTTGCAAGCCCCAATTGGGGCTTGCAAGCCCCAGAGCATAACCGCATCCAGCTACAGCCCTGTCAGTACACTTCACCTCTCCCTGTCCTCTGATTGCACTATCTGCCAACGTTGGCAGATGTTAACATCAACAAGAAGACAGCATACACCCTTGTCAGTAAAATTACCAGGCACCTCCCCAGTTTGCATCCTTGCCACCTTCAACAAAGGAAAAGAGAAAGCGCAGCTGGACAGTCCATTGCAGCCTCTACACACACACTGTCACACGTTGTGCACAGGTACACCGCAAGAGACCCAGCCCTGTCAGTATAGCTTGCCCCAAACCCCTCTTACTTCTTCGCGACGCCACCATCAACCAAAGACATGCCAAAAGACCAAGACTAACCTCCGAGAGTCACACAAAGACAAAAACTGCCGCATAGGCAGGAGGGGGGTCACCCGAGCCCTTGGGCTAGGCCCCGCAGGCCATGAAGGCTTCCCCCTAGTGCAGGCCAGCACTACCGGTGCTGGAAGAGTCAGGCCGCCGCAGTCGCAATCCCAGAGCCTGCGCCCTGGACCAGGTCAGCCCTCTTGCTGGCCTGCCCTGGGGGCGGGAAGAACTTGCCACATGCGGCCGCCACCTATACCATTGCAAGCGGCACTGCCTTTCGTGCCCACCATGGCACTGGTGAGGTCACAGCAGCAGAGGGCACGTGTGCACAGCCAGGGGTGCTGCTGGCCGACCCTGGTGCGGTGAGGCACCTGGCTAGCAACTCAAGCAACACACAGCCAGTGGGAGTGTTCACAACAGTCAGAGTGAGAATGAGGACAAAAACAGAGGTGCCATATGCCGGCCATCCATATTGCCAGGCCTCTTACCGGCTCCCCCTCCGGCAACTTGACTTCCTTCCCACAGCGGGACTGGGGCTTCACCGCCACGCCCGGTGGGCAGGGGATAGGCTTTAGGTCCAAAGAGAGGCACATCCATATCTCCACTAGCAACTCGCTCTTGCACTTGAGCAAGGGTTTGGCGCCAAAGCTGTCAGAGACAGCGTTGAGCACGTCTTTGGCAGCGTAGGTACGGGAGTCGGAGGGGGTTATGCCAGCTGCTGCCATGGCCTCCTGCAGTGCGACAAGTGCAGTTCAGTAAGCTTGCGGAGCACGCTGCACTGACCCCTTCCGCTTGCACTGTTGCCCATGGCCTCTGCTTGTCGCTTGTTCCCTGCTCTCAGCTCTGCTTACCGACGCGGTTGGCACCCGCCCAGCTTCCGTCTGAGCCCTTGTTCTCATGTGCATTCCATCTCATGTGACCCTCTCAACCACCATAAAATGATGTGCACAACCCCTGGTGCCTTCAAGGCTCAATTGCATGTGCCCCAGTGGGCTTTGCTATATGTGCCTGTGCAAGCCAAGCGGCTCGCCGCCAGCTTGTGATGTCGGAATCGCATTCAAGCTATCGCTGGCATACCAAGCTGCAATGCACGCAAGGTGTGCATACAGGCCAGCAGCACTCAGCATGCCCACTCACGTCTAGGTCATACTTGTCATCTAGGTCCAGTGTTGTATTGAAGTAGGCTGGCCGGTTGCCCAACACTGGCTCGGCACACGTACCATGTCTGACTGCGGCAGCATGAGCATTTGCAGTGAGCATGGGCTCTGGGGCGATTCCATGGCAATGCATCCCATTATTTCATGACAACGACATATGTAATGATACCCGGAGGGCTGTGCTGCACTCCCACCCAGCAGCCTGCTGGCCAAGCTGGGCCCCCCTCATGCTAGGGAGCAGCGTTCACAGGTTGCTAGGAGGTATGTGCCAGCCAGCAGCAGCATCTCTTGTTGACGCACCCCATTCATGGTCCCAGAACTCTGGGTCGGGATCCTTGAAGCTCTCCCACTTGCAATGCATCTCGGCACTTTTGGGCGGCGGAGGCCCAGGGTCTTGGGTAGTCTCGCAGTTCTGAGGGAAGCTGCCATCATCAAATTCAGGCCAGAGGCCGTGCAACGTGAATGCGGAGCTGCAGCAGTAAGAGACATGGACCATCAGCTGCTAGTATGGCACTGTGCTTTGTGGCATTTATGCCATAGTACATCCTGGCTTTTCGTTGGCCCGACTTGGGGGACTCACGGCAGCATGGTCAGGTGGCGGTACGCTGTTAGACAGACAACCACCAGAGCTGATCAGAGAGCTCTCTGCTGCTGCCAAAAAAAAGCCTGGTGGCCAAGGACCCTGGCCATGCAACGTGCTGTCACAGTCGGTCTCCAGCAGGGCACTTACACTGGGGGCGCTCTGCGGTCACACTTGGTTGTCTGGCAGTACCCTGGACTATACTGCCTGACCAGCAGGAACAGGTCAAAGGGGGCCTCCTCCTTCACCCCAGCCGCAACAAGCGCAAGCCCTACCAGGTTGCAAAGAAGCAGCAGCGCCGGCCTGCACGTGCTTGAGCCCATAGCCGCAGCGCTGCGAACGTTTCGCGCGAAGCTTTCGAAAGAAACAAGGGCACGCGACTGGCTTACAGCCTGGGGGCACAACTGAGACGTCGCGCTGGGCCTGGCAAAGTGCGTACGACACGGCCTGGGTTGTATGCAGGCCTGATGCTATGGCGTCTGCGCGACGAGCGCGAGGTTATAGAGCTTGGTGATTATTCAGAATGGTACTGCTGTCACGAACAAAACGTGTACACATGCTACAATATTTACCACCCCAGCCAACGGCATGCCATTGCAGACTAGTCGGCCCCAATACTGTCACCACAGACAGATGGCATGAAGGGCAGCCGGCCCGTGTCCTCCCCACTTCCAACTGCAGGCAGTACTAGTCAGTACCAGAGCTCGAGCGGCACTCACTGCAACCAGCCCCAAAGTAGACTTGAAACCATCGCGGAACAGCAAAGAGATTAGAACTGTCCACACATGCTTGTATGTGCACCAACCTTAGTTGGTAGACCACGTGCACGTGGGTGGTATTGACGAGCTTGCGCCCTTGGACCCTTGGACGCAGTACTCTTTGGCGTTGCACGGAGGTCGGGCCTTTACTACTCTTTCGTTGTCTCGTTGTATCGAATCTGTCGATGTCTCCTCTCTGGTGTGAAGCAACCAGCAGCCTGGTCTACCCACCTCAACACTTCAACCAGCTTCGCTGCCCACCAAGTGGAGAGCTCTGACAACTTGGACTCCTATTAGGAGGCGGGCAGGGGGAGGGGATATCCTTCATCTACAGCCAGAGCCTAGAAGAGCACAAGCGGCATGTCAGCGCAGTCCTCCCGACGCTGACTCAGAAGGGTGAACCACCTCTTCGTCAGGAATCCAACTGTGTATGGTGCAAGCGGCAAATCAGCTTCCTAGGCCACAGCTTCGGACCTGATGGTGTCCGCATGGATGACAGCAGAGTGACAGCAGCTTTGCAGTGGCTAGCATGCCAGGACCGTCTTGCGTGACGCGGGCGAAGTGCTGACTTCCCTGGCATTGCAGGCTGCTACCGGCAGTACATAGCAGGGTTTGCAAGAACCTCAACCCCGCTACCGGACCTGCCGAAGAAGGACCAGTCGTTCAGCTGGGGCCAGCAGGCAGCTTTTGGCAAGCTGAAGGCCTATGCGGCAGCAATGTCAGCATTAGTGCTGGCACTGCCAAAACCTGCCAAGCCCCTCATACAGAAGGTTGATGCCTCCAAACAGGGCAATTGGAGCAGAGCTTTTGCAGGAGCAACAGGACGGCAGGGCAGGGCCCATTGCCTTCTCTTACGGGGTCATATTATGGTGACGGTTTTTAGAATGTGTTTGTCCCCGAAAACATCACATTCCAACGCAATGGAGAGTTCTCAAGCCTAGGCACCACTAGTAACTCAAAAGGCAGCCCTTGCCCCAATAGAAGACGGTATGAAGTGAATGAAGTCAAGCTTTATTCAGTCTTGGAAAGCAAGAAGATAAAGACGCAACACACAAGTAGTCCTCAACTTACAGAGCAATACTGAGGCACTGAGAGAGCATGGGCGTTAGGAATGTAAACCCTGCCAAACCCAGTTTAGATATTTTCAGGGTGCACTACCTGCAACCCATATGACATGGTAATGCCGCCCCAGAGTAATGAAGTTCTGATAGATGGACGAGGTGCACAAGACAATGAATGGTAGGTTTGTAATATATGATAAGATGGACCTAGTGAGCCGTCTTTATTGAAGCCCACCCGTCCTGCCAAGGGGTGTAACCTAGGAGGGAGAAGAAGATCATGGTACCACCAAGACGGAAGGCTTTCAGGAGTCGCGTGCCTGGCACGTCAACGCAAGCACACGAAAGTAGGTAGGGAGGTACAAGAAGAGCACACATGATGCACAAGACGCAAGGCACCCAGCCAGCCGGTAATACAGGGACGGTCAAGCCACTATCAGCACTTGCCACCCTTGCAAGGTAGATAGCTGTCACATAGCACTTGTGAGCAACAAAGGTTACAAAATGGCATATAAAATAGCTCAACCCCACTTGATAGAGACGCCCTGGAGCTGTTCATGTTACTTGCGCGAGGGTACACGCCCCCGGCTCCACAGACCCCTATTTGGTGCCCACCTAGGATGGATAGCATACTGAAAAGCAAACCTGCAACGATGACGGCCTGTGCCACTGCACCCACCGATGTTGAAAGCTCTCACCCTGCCAACTGCGAGCTCGCTGCGTGCGCTCCTGAACGTTCCTGAGCGTGTTAACAGCCGGCTCGTCGCCACCGGCCGATCAAATCCAGCAGCCTAAGCTATCAAGGCGGGCGCGGTTGGCTGGACAGCCCACTGCACGCGACCAGGCCAGAGCGACGATGAGTGAAACTGTGCCCACACTAACGGGCGGGTTGTTGCCGTGCAGCCATCCCAGGCACAAGCCCTCACGCCTGCCCCACACAGAATTGCAAGAGGCACGCGGCAAGCGCATGGGCGGTGAAGAGCCAAGCCAGCAGCAGCGCTTTGGTGTGATGTGTGCCCAGGCCCCAGCCCACATGCCCCATGCAGAAGGGAGCAATCCCAGCGCAGCAGGGGCAGCACTCACGGTGTACATCTGGCAGGTGCCCTGGGTGCCGTCGGCCTTCATGTACATGCGGAAGAAGCCCTTCTCGCCCCAGCTGCACCAGGCACGGAGCAGAGACAGCTGGCGTTAGGCTGCTGCTAAGGCGTTGCAGTTCGGTGCTGTGCTGGGCTGTGCTGTGGGTGGGGTGGCTGGGCCACCGCCAGCGCCTGGCGGCGTGCTCTCACTGTAGCAGCACTTGGCATTCCCAGCGCTACAAATTTCCAAACTAAGAGGAGGCATAGAACCGCGCACGTGTGCAGCCTCTCAGAACGGACTGACAGGTGCTACAAGGCTAACACCCCCCCCCCCCTCCCCCCCCTTCCCCCAGCCCCACCTTGCTCCCCAGGAGTTCTTGATGGTCCAGCTCTTCTCGGCGTCCTTCCAGCCCACCAGCAGCACCGCGTGGTTCACCATCCAGTCGCTGCCGCAGGAGGCGGGGGTGTACACGCCACCCTGCAGGCAGGCAAGACGGGGGGGGGTGACAACCAGGCTTCAGTCGGGGCAACCGGCTACTAGCTGCGGGTTCTCCCACTGGCAGGTGGCCCTGCGCGGACAGAGGACGGCCGCTATGCAAGAGAAGGCTTGCGGGCAAGGCAGGCGGTCAGGTATGCTTGCTGACACTTGGAAGCATTTCGAGGCCCGTGCTGGCACCGTTCCTCACCCACACATTACGGCGGTGCACAGGCTGCTGCACAGCAAGGCGGCACGGCCGCCCTTCTGCGTTTGGGAGGCCCAAGAAGAAGCAGCAGCAGCAGGAGCAGCAGGAGCAGCAGGAGCAGCAGGAGCAGCAGCCAGGTTGAACAAGCTGCAGGGCAAGCCTCATGCTAGCCCGCGCACACCTCCAACATGGTCATTACTCACCCTGTAGTCGCGGAAAGTGGGGTCGGAGGCGTAGAAAGCGATGGAGAAGGGGCTGGTCAGCAGGGCCTGCACAAGTAGGGCGGAGCCAAGGCCAGGGGTTTGTTCCTTTGACCGGGTGCAGATTGCACGGGCCGCCATGTGCTGCACCTTGGGGGACAACACACCACTGCTATGTGGCAGGTGCACTGAAGCGGCCGCCGGGTGCTGGCTGCAAGCATGCTGGCCGGCTGCTCCCACCCAGCACCCGCTGCGGTCATAGCCCAGTGCCAGAGCACGGTGCACGCATCACAGCAAACTCCCAGGGCTAGCTCACAGCCATGGCGTGGCGGGCCGCGACATTAGCAGTTGGTGCTACAAGTGGCGCCACCCAGGCCCTTTGTTGCCAAGCATGAACATGGACATGCGCACCCCCGGGTGACAGGCAGCCCAGCCGCCCACCTTCTTGAAGGCGGTGGCAGACAGGGTGGCAAGGGAAATGAGGCCGGTGCCCGACAGCTTCACACGGCCGGTGGTGGCTGCGACAGAGTGGCAGGTGCCGTCCACGGCCTTGTAGGGGTAGAGGGCCTCGGGGGCGGCGAAAGCGCTGCACCACACCATTGGCACTCGCATGAGCAGCGAATAAGGGGTAGCCCCTAGGGTGACTGGAACTGCCTACGCGAGCCATGCCATGCACTCAGTGCTTGAGCAATCAAATTGGGGGGGGAGGGAGGGGGGGGGGGGGGGGTCTGCTGGCACTTGCTCTCGGCTCCCCTCCTGACAAGCAGAGACACGGGGCTGGAGCAGCGGTCTGAGGGAGCCCCCGGGGGCTGCTTTCAGGGAGTCAGAGAGAGCTATGAAGATGACCCCATTCCCACCCTCCCACGGTACCCCAAAGTCCCTGCGCGGCACTCACTTGGCGGCGTATCTGTAGGGGTCCTCCAGCTGGCCCCCGCCGCAGCCATAGCTGTACTGGTACGGGCCGGGGCCCCGGGCACAGTCCACGATCTGCTGCTCTGCCAGGTCAGCGCTGTAGGTGAGATTAGTCTTGCCCAGCGCGATCAGCGTGCGCGACTCGATGGCGGCAATGCCGGCAAAGGCCCAGCAGCAGCCGCACTGCAGGGGGGGGGGGCAGGCAGGCGGGCAGGGGAGGCAGCATGGGGTCAGGTAGGGCTCACTACTTACTTAAATGGGTGCTGCTGTTGTGGCCAAGCAGGCTGGCTGCCCCTGGGCTGCCCACAGTGCAGTGCAGGGGAGAAGGAGAGGGCACCCACAACAGGTGCAAAGCACAGCAACAGCCAGTGTATAGAACCACTGCACAGCTTGCCCCGATAAGGCTTTCCGCACAACGCCTGGCTTCAACAGCAAGCTTGCAGACCCGCCCCTGGGGCACGACTCACTCCTCGGCCCGCGCATCTAGTCTGCAATTGCTTTCACACCCCTGCCCGACTAACTCACCGAGCCCTGGTTCTTGACAGAGGACACCTTGCCCTCGGCCGCCCAGTTCTTGTAGGTGGGCAGCGTCTGCAGCAGGCGCCTGCTGGAAGGCTGGCTGGCGGCCTTGGTTGCGGCGGGGGCCGCCTCCTGGCCGTGCTTGGCCAGGTTGGTGAAGCGCGCCTTGAACTCCTCAGTGCTGAGGGCGGAGAACTCGTTCAGGGCGGACCAGTGGGCGGTGCGGGCGTCCTTGTTGTTGCCGATGACGCGGCGCACCGTGGCGACAAAGTTGGCGTAGCGCTGGGCATCCTGCGGTAGGAAGGGAAGGAAAGGGGGGGAGCCTGTCAGGGGGTTGGGCAGAGCACGTGGGGCGCCCTTCTCTCTGGCAAGCCGTCTGTGCACACCTCTGTGCAAGGCAGACTCCCAAACAGTGTGGTTCTACAGAGGTGCAGTCTGCAGCAGCCTATGGTCTTGTCGCTGTCACAGTAGGAAATCAAGTGGTCAGGGCCAGCCAAACACCCTACCCCCGCCTCTCCAACGTCTCATCTGGCACCATCAAGAAAGGCATAACCCAGGGCTGCACACAACGAGCAAAGGCGGATAGCAGTAAAAACTAACACTCACCTCGGCGGTGGGGTACTCGATGCCGTAGGTGGCCTTCCAGCTCTCATACAGGCTCTTGAGCCCATTGGCGTCCTGCAGCAGGGGAGTGTAAAATGGTGAGGTACTGATTCCATGGTATCCGCCCAACACGATTGCGTCTGACTGGACTCAACCTGTCGCAAAGGGGAGCCTACCTTTTTCACCAGGGCCTTCTCGACGTCAGCGAAGGCTGCGACCGCCTCCTGCTTGCTCTTGGTATCCGCAAAGGGGTCGGCAAGTACTGGGGCTGCCGCTGCCGCGAACAGCAAGATAGCCGTAAACACAAGCGAGCTGCACATTATTGCACTGTTTTGAATGGCGACTAGACGTTCTTGTAGGGTCCGGAGTGGCAACGGGTACGGTTTGCAGGGCTGGCTGCGGTACCTCACCAGTAAAGGATATGTCTGAATGTTTTTGTGAATTTGCAGGCGAGCGTTGGCTTTTATCGTCCATGTAAGGGCTGCGGAGTTCCGCGCGGTACCACCAGTCCGGTGGCGGGAGGTACACGGAGCCTCTCGGACTCAAGTGTACATTGCCCAGAACCGCAGTCCGACCAGGCAGACAGCTCCTCGCGCATCAGTGCAAGACCCAAGCACTTGGCGAGTGGTCGGCGAGTGCGGTACCACTCCGCACCGGTCGTCGAGGACTCGCAGACTCGCCTTGCACTGGCAGCGTGTCAGGCGGGGCGCAATACCAAGCGTATACTGACGGGCGTTGCAAGGAGGCAAGGGAACAACCAGCAGAACCTTGTAGGCACGTCGAAGCAGCTGCAGGCATGCAGCACACACTGTGCCCGTGTGCATCCTGCAAGTGGCGGTGTTGGGACTGCGGTTGAAAGGTGGTAGGGACACTGGTCTTGGCGAGAGTCGCAGGCAGTGCTAACAGAGGGGCGAACTCTACCGACAGGGCTGGATGCAAGTATGCTACTTGGTCGGGCCTGAGTTCTAACCCAGTACTTTTACTGAGGGTGGCAGGTAATGCGAGCAGCCCCGCCTGGATGAGGTACTGGGATACGGGGTTGACACGGCTGAATGCAGAGTGAGCTGGAGGGGTACTAGTTCGAAGGGAAGGGCTTGGTCTGCAGCTCATCCTCTCTCTTGCTCGAACGTCTTCTACTCAACAGTGCACAAGATGCCATATGACAAGGAGACCATCTTGGCAGCACCCTCCAAACTCACTAGTACCACACACTCCAGCCCTACCACCAGGAATACTCCGGAAGGGAGTGCAGGCAATCAAGCCTAACGAATCCAAAAAGAGGCCCTGGAGGGCGGTAAAAACAATGCAGTCGAGGCAGTGCACAAGCAATGGGTACACGTACCAACATCCATTCGTTTTCTCCTCAAGACAAGGGTATCTCATGCGTGAGCATCTCAACAACTAGAATCAAAGGCTTATACACACACCAAGACTTGGCAGCACTCGATGGAACCTAGCGCTTGTATTACAGGGCCCACTCGTGCCCAGTGCCTACCACAGTAGCTAGCTTTCAAGCCGCGCTGGTGGCACGCAGACACGCCGCAGGCTGCCAGCACAGCAAAAATGATGAAAGGAAAGTATAGCTTGGAAGGTTAGTTAGTAGACACAACCCTCAGGCCGGATGAGGGCTGCCTGTGGCCTGCAGCTTGTATGGTACACGCAACCCGTTGTCCCGCAGCACCGGGGTCAACTACACCACCCAGGGCGGGCGGCTGTGTGGGACATGCAGCAGGCAAGAATGGCACCCGGTTCTCACCTCAGCCCCCTTACTCAGCTGCACCACCCCACTGGCTGTCCAAACAGCCGCACCCAAAGGTGGTTCAACCGCTAGTAGCTACCTGCTCAGCTGCTCGGCCCTCGTACAGAGCGAAGGCCCGCGCGGCAGCGGGCGTCTGCTCCCGCCGGTACTGCCCGTGCCCCGCCCCCGCAAGCAGCGAGTCATGCTGCAGCTTGACCGTAAACACATTGCCGGGGCAGTCGCCGCCGCTGCTGCTGCTGAGGGCGGCGCCGCAGTTGGCGGCGGCGGCGCCGGCGCCGCTGAGCGCGCTGTCCTCCGGCAGGCCAAAGCGCAGCACATCTCCCGGCAGCAGCCGCGCGCGGCCGCGCGGCGGCAGCTGCCGCCCGTTCACAAATGTGCCGTACTGCGAACCCAGGTCCGCAACGTAGTAGTCGCGGCCCTGCCGCTCCAGCCGCGCGTGGCTACTAGATACAGTAGGGCAGTCCAGCAGTAGGCCGCTGCCGGGGGAGCGACCCACCACAACACCCGCCTCCCCTATGGTGGCCGCAACCTGCGAGACCCGGGGGGGAAGGGTTCTAGTCAAGACCACAACAGCAGCTGGGAGCCGGCTGCGACCAACAGCGTGTGGCAGGGAGAGGTGCAGTGATTTTTGGTATAGTGGAGGCCAGCTGGTGCTGGTGCTGGTATGTGCAGAGCAAGGGCTTGGCAGGCTGAGGCCCAGTGCTACCCCCAAGTGCTGGAGTGCCAGCGGACCGTGCGCCTGCAGCAGCTGGGGCTGCTCCTGTGGCAAGTCGCTGGTGGCAATGCCTCAAGTCCAGGCCCTGCCCCTAAGACACCCCCGCTGCCCCCACTCCACATCCCCTCCATAGCTACTATCCATCTCTAGCCTACTGCCACCTTTCACCAATACTGCTGGCCTCCAGAGCAACCGCCCCGCGAGCGCCCCGCGCCCCCCC
>BBXU01002218.1:0-72120 GCA_001598975.1 Parachlorella kessleri
GGCTCACCAGGTCCATAACACTCAATAGGCAAGGGGCAAGCTCAGAAACTCTCCACAACTGGTCCATGAGGGTTCATTCCCGTGAATTGGCACCAGCCCCTTGAGATTCACTCGCGCCTTGGGCAGCAAAGTTGTAACTATAGCCGCAGCACACAGCGCACGCCCCGAAAGGCAGCCACACTGCCACCCTGAGCTGTGCTGAGCTGAGCTGAGCTGAGCTGAGCCCCACCGCTGAGCTGTGCCCATGCTGCTGCCGGCAGCAGCGTCGGCCACATAGTGCAGGACCTTCGCTAGCACCGCGGCAGCCTCCACCCAATGCATCCGCTGGTCCAAGGCGTCCTTTAAGGCTGACTTTTGTGCTCTGCTCAGGAGGGATCCTCCCAGGCGAGTCAGCGCCAGCAGCTGAAGCTGCAGCACAGTGGAGACGCCGTATATCGCAGGGCCCAACATCTTCGACTGCAGGCTGTTGGGCTGGCTGTCTCCGTGGAGACAGTGGTCTACCACCTGCATAAAAAGGCAGCCAGTTTTGAAGCCTGCAAAACCAAAGCGTCAATGGCATGTCCTCGGAGTGCACACCGCCAGTTCGTAAACTGACTGTGGCGCATTGTCTCAAAGCACCACCCAGTGCACCCTGAGGTGGAGGACCACTCAACATGGGTGACGCCTCTGTCAATTTCTTTTGATGCTACTGCGCCACATGCCTTGAACATTTTGAGTCCAACGAACAGAGACATGTCTGTTCAGTACCAGTCATTCACCAGAGGCAGTAAATAGCCAAAATTGATTTCAACATGTGGCAGCTGATCCAGGTGCGGGCCCCACCTTAACCAAGTCAGCTCCGCAGCCAACCAGGCGTTGCAAGCTAAGCGCGCCCAGTTCAGCTGCCTCCATAGCTAAGGAGCCCACTTGAGCGAGCACCCAAGCAGCACAACCGATCCTCGTGTGCTCCCGTGGCTGCAGGGTAATGCCAGGCTGTTCAGCCTGATCAAAATAGGTTGAGCCATGCAGGGGTGGTTCTGCCAGGCTGTGCCGCTCTGTTGCAATCTGGCTTGCTGCCGTGAGCTCTCCCAGGGCCAGGTGCAGCATGGCCTCCAGTGCAGGGCTTGCCGCGTCCAGTCCCCACTGCTTAGGAGTGCGGGAGTCTGTCATGCAGCCGCCGATGGCAGCCACACACATTTGGCGCAGGAAGTGCAATATGTTGGGCGGGCTGGTCCCTGCAAGACATACATCTCAACACTTGACACCGATGATCAACTGGGTGGTGGGGTGGATGTGTTATGTCAGACCATGTGATCGATATTGACAAGCCACATCACACGTCGCAAAGAGTCAGGAAGCAGCAATTCGGGATGACCATGGCTTCATACAATCGTAGTAAGCTCGGGCATTGCAAAGGAACAGTAGCAGCAGCAGGAGATGGCTAGCGCACTGCAGCTGTAGATGGCCGCTAGCGCAATCAGTGAGGGCAAAGATTTCCTGTCCAGGGAGGACCTACCTTCCTCTATAGCTGCGGGGTCCTTGCTTGCTTGAACCATTTTAGAGTCCAGGTGGCAAGCCAGAGCCTTGAGCGATGCATAGTCCACAGTTGCTGTCGGCAGGGCAGCTGCCACTTCAGAAACGCCTTGAAGGAACGATGCCACCGTCGCTGGGTTGTCCGACATAGTGTCAGGAGTGCAGAGGCGGGTAAACAGGCTGCCCTTGCAGTATATGCTCTGCAACTTCATTGCGAGTAAGCTTCCTCCACTTGAGCTGGCAGCCTCCGCAGCTGGATCCAAGATGCTGTGGAGGCCACCATCGCCGCTCCACTCTCCCAACCTTGTGGACAAGAGCTCCACACCAGCAGCCAGGCTAGCAGGGACAGCTTCCTGGGGACTGCAGACAGCAAGAATGCCTGTGGTCAGAGGGTGTCACAGTGGCTCAGGTCGAGCTAGTTTGCCCGCAGCTCTCCAGAAATACCTGAGTTCCGCTGCCTGGTCCTGAGCCACGAGAGCCACCAGCTTCTGGCACTCCAGCATCCGTTCCAAGGCTTTCGCCTCAGTTACTGCCGCCATGGGCACTCTGCTGTTGTGCTCCATCTCCCACTGCACGGGAAATTGAGTGTGAGACTGGTGCAGCTTCGAGAGGCGGTCCCATGATGCAGGTCATGCTCAGCATGAGCTCTGGATGACAAAAGCATAAGGGCACAGGCTTTGGACTGCTGCGTCCATGTCGAGAGGTCTGGGGTGGAAGCCACCCTCACGTTCAAGACCTCATTTGGTAAGAACATCAACCATATGCATAGGCCCTCAGTGCATCTGGAATAATTTGCTTGAAAAATTGTACACCAATCTGCTGGTCTAATTGTGACTTGCTAGCCGCGCACTCAGAAGTTGCACGAGTAGGTGAGAACAGTAGGTAAACCTTGCCAGACTGCCACCTGCAGCATGCTTTTTGAAACCAGCACGCACCCAGGCATGCACTTTATAGGTCTGTTGATGAATCGCAACGTGCCTAACCTTCATGCTGGCAGTGACCTGAACCACATTGTTGGGCCTGCAGTGACGTACGCGTCGCATCGGTAGGGCCAGAACCCAGAGCTACGATACTAGTCACCCTCTCATCTGACTCCATCGCATGGACAATCTCTTGCATTGCACAGCTGCCCTCCGACACTTGTCACTTCAGCTGCCTTATGGCCTGGCAGATGGGCTTATGGCGTCACCAGTCCTGCCTTCGGCACTGCCTGCAAGCACATGTGTGGCAGCAAAGGTTAGGACACATGCCATTAAACTCCAATACCTAGCACCCATAATGGTGACTGCACGTATTGGATGGGCTGTCTTTCAAGCATGCCCGGTATCTTGGTCACCATGATTGGCCTGATGGTAGAGTACGTCAGGCATAGCTCTGCCACTAGCTGCCTCCTCATTCCGCCACCTGCGCTCAGGTGGGTGCTGAAAACAACAGCATAGCGCTGCACCACAGCCCTCGCCCAACCACCGTCATTGCAAAACTTGACAGCACTTGCAGTGGACAACAGAAGCGGGACGAGCCAGGCCCCAGAAGCAACAATCCAACATGTGGCCATACTGACGCACTTGCTGCAGTAGCGCGCCTCCCCGCACCCTGCACACTTGCTCAGCCCCAGGGAGGCCTCCTGCTGGGCGGCCATGTTGGTGCAGCCGGGATCGCAGCAGGTCCAGGCTGACACCGCCACGGAAGATGCCATGCTAAGGCTGTGCTGGCTGAATGCTTTTTACGCAGGCAACGACTGCTCTTCCACCACAGCACATCTATATTTCAAGGCAAGCCGAGGCATGGCCTACTCCAACAGAGGCCAAGGCAACCTGCCGACTCATACTATCGAACATAGAAGCAGTACTGAGGGCCAACACTGTCAAGAACAACGCCCGTAGGATTTCACATGGTCGTATGGAGCACTGCCCGCCATTCGCCAGCCCGCCACTGCTGCGAGCAGGCCTGCAAACTATCTAATCCCACCCCCAGCCGCGACACAAACCTGCATCAGCAGCCAGACTAAGCATTAACACTAATTGGCTGCATGTGCACCAATTGCCACCTGTCAGCTTACATCCGTACTACCCTTCAATTGCCACGTCATCAAGTGACAGCTGCCCAAATCTTATGCCTGCAACTCTACCTGCAATCACTGCCATCTTTGTCGGCATGCCTGTGACAAGCCAGCTGCACTGCGTCTTTACACTAGCAGTGGTGTCCCTGCTTGCACTAGTATCACCACAGTCATGCCAACAAGGGCAGGCAGCAGGAAAGCATGCACAGCTGACAGCCCTCTTAAGGAGGTCGGGATGGGGGGCCAGTCTTCCTCTGTATTAGAATTCGCTAACAAGGACTCTACCAGGCATGCCTTCACTTGACTCCCCCACAAGCAAACTACCAGCCCAAGATCAGTTTTCCTGTTCTTTTGTCAGGCGGCGCGGACAAGAGCCTCAACAGGCCACAGCAAGGCATCTCCTAGTGGCTTGCTGAAAGGACTCACGCTTTGTCAGTGTCATGGACGAGGAGGGACAGGCTGACCACATCAATGGACGCCTTGAACCTGTTGGCAGGAGCCAGCCTCATGTTGAGGCTCCTGCTGTCTACTACGGCCTTTGAGGGCAGCAGGAGAGGCACACCCAGCGACTCCAGGAGTGTCACTCTGGCTCCTGCAGCGTCAGCGGATATCCATGATTCGCAACAGCTCCACCAGTGGGGGGGTAAATGCCAAGAGCAGAGGGCAAGTTTCCAGGGTAACATACAGGCAGACCCTACCAGGGCCCGGGAAGGGAATGCCTTCATGCCCAGCAGACACCCTCAACAAATACGAGCAGGTGGCTGGCTGACAGCGACGGGGGCATGCCATATATATTATCATATATATACTTAGAAGAGCTCCAGGTGCAGCCTCTGCAGCTCACCCAGGCTCTCCAGGGAGGATGTGAGGAAGTCCGGGCAGCGCACGATGTCAGCCTGGCCGCCCCCAAGCGCCTCCTCCATGTAGAAGAACTTGACGCCCAGTGCCAGCGGCGAGTAGCTGAACACCTGGAGCACAATGGAGGATGCCATAATGGCTCCTCAGCCCGAGCATGCCTGGCAAACCTGTGACGCCGATGCGTGGCAGTGTAGCAATGCAGAGCGCAAGAGCGGGGAGCACCGGCCCAGCTTCCCAGCACAGCCCTGCGGGAGGCCATAGCGTTAGACGTATTATGGAGCAGCCATACAGCCCACTATGCCATGCTTGATAGAAACAAGTGCGAGCCACCTGAGTCGCCATGAACCTGCAGGCCTGACCTGCGCTCGCACCGCTTGCAGCAGGAGCACGCAGGTCACTCCCAGTGTCAGGTCAAAAACAACAATTCTTCCACCGGCGTTGGCCCCCTACCTTTGGCACCCTGCTGACCACATGCACTACCTCCTCCTGGCTCAGCAGCTTGCCATACAGGAAGGCCACAGCTGCGCGGATGCGCTGCAGGCCCCCCTCATGAAGCAGGGGCGGGTTCCACCTCAGGATGCGCTCCAGGTTGTCGGGCGGTATGCCAAGCTGGTACCGCAGGTACTGCGGAGGGGAGGGAGGAGTGGGTGCACGGTAAGTTGAGGGTTCAATGTACGGTTGCGCCCCCAGCATTGCCTTTTCTAGCCTACACATCTTAACACCCTCTGCCTGCTACATGAGCGACATGCGCGGCAATATGTGGAGCATGTGCACTGCCAGCATGTCACCCAAGGCCACCCCACAGTCCCAAGCACACGCCACAGCCTCACGCTCAGAGACAATGCCTTGAGCTATAGAAACCAACCGCCCACCTGCAGCAGTGGCCACAGGCGCTCCTCCCCAGGCACCGCAAGCAGCAGCGGGGCCCTCATCACCAATTGGCCCAGCGGGGTAGTCTCGATAGGTCCCACCCCTGCCCCTGCCCCTGGCCCCGTCCTTGATGCTGTAGGTGTCCACTGACTGTTGGGTGCTGCACTGCGCCTGCCTCTGGCTGTTGACCCAGTAGTGCTGGCCTCGTCCGCTGCTGCCTCGCCAGTGGTTACAGCTGCTGCGTGGCTGGCCAAGGAAAGGCCAGCCGCCCTCAGGAGCTGCAGGTTGGGCCGGGCATGGGCTTCTGGACTGAGAAGCAGCAGCCACGGGGACTTGTGCAGGGCTTTCACCACATCCTGGGGGCTAGCACCCACCTCCTGCACGCAGCACACAGCACTGAGCCGTCTCTCTCATGGCCTAGCAACCCTGGCACGGTGGGGATCAACACCGCGCCCTCCCTGCCGAAAGGGTAGCTGAGGGCAGACTGGTACCCCCCAGCCTCTCAACCGGGCCGCAGCGCCCACGGCGAGGGACACACACTGACTGCCTGCCTCCAGGACAACCCCAAAACCAAGAAGGCTGCGGGACTACGGGCTCCCCCATACCTTCAGAGCATACATGCATCCAGCCCAGGCAGTACATTGCCCAGCCCTACTTCTTCTTTGTTCGCACGACCTGCCCACCCTTACTAATACCTTCAGAAGCAGCTCCACCATGGACCTTGCTCCCTCCACAGTGGGAACCCTGCTAGGCAGTGCCTCCTCTCGCAGCGTTGCAGGCAGGGCGTTGCGGTTGTACCTACCCGTCCTGCGGCAGGAGGATGATGGGGAATGCGACTGTGACCATGCCGATATCATATGCCTGTTCCAGACGCGGGGCGTTGCACTTGCACAGCAGAGGCAAATTTGGAGCATTACATTGCTAGACAGATCGTGATGAGTGAGTCAACAGTTTCCAAGAGCAGGTTGGGAAGGGGGCGAGTCGGGCAGAGCATACAACCGAACTGGTTACAGCACGCAAGCCAGCCAGCCCAGCTGCTCACTCACTTGTTGCAACAAGAGTCCAAGCGCTCAAGGGCTGCCAGCAGAGCCTCTTCCAGAGAAGCATCCCCAAGCAGCGGCAGCAGCGCAGGCAGCAGGCAGGGGCTGGGGTCTGCACCAGCAGAGCGGCAGAGCGCAGGTGACTATGGCACACCCTTTCAACCAGCCTGGGTAGGTAATGCAATCACACTGTGATTCGGCAAGAAAATATGCACAAGCCTAGAGAGTTTGCAATGGGTTGTTGCCTCCCGCTGCCCCGTCCGGCAGGAAGAGTTGGGAGTGCATGAGTGGGACAGAAGCAGAACCATGCGCCCTACGCAGGGCACTTAGCAAGCCCGCCCGCAGCAACCTCCCAACTGCCTGCGGGCCTGCCGGCGTGAAAGTCGCCGTTCACGCGTCTTGCACTAACAGAATTCTAGTCCGTAGCTTGCCTGTCGGTTTCTTCTGCTTGGGTTTGGGGCTTGCCAGTGCTCCTGGCCTCGGCAGAACCACCCCACTGGCCTCGCGCTGGAGCTGCAGTGGGCGCTTCCGGGGCTTGCCCCTGCCCCGCCGCACAGTCGTCTGGGCCGCACTAGCACCAGCTTGGCCACCGCTGACAGCATTTGCAGCAACAGCAGCAGCTTGGCCGTCGCTGGCAGCAGTAGCAGCAGCAGCAGCAGCTGCCGTAGCCTGTGTGGCCTGCTTCTCCCGCAAGCGCTGCAGGCGCCGCATGGCACGCTCAAGCTTGTGAAACGCGGCGTCAACCTCCGCCTCAGCCGCAGACTGGGCTGCTCTTTCAGCCGGTGATCCCGTCTGTGCTGCTACTGCTGCTGCAGAGCCCTCTGCTCCTAACGGTGTTACTGACGCTGCTGCAAGGTTGTACTGGCGGCGGCTGGGGCTACGCCGCAGCTCCGCTGCCAGCGCCCTCAGCAGCGCGCCCCCAGGGTTGTAGAACTCGACTGGAGGCAGCACTGGCGGAGTGGCGGGCAGACTGTAGGCTGTCCTGATGAAAGGCAGCTCTGGGGGCAAGCAGCCCGCCTCCACAGCCAGCTGCATGGCCTGCTGCAGGGGTTTGAGGTACCGCGCGTACTGCTCAGGCGCGGCCAGATCTGCCCTCAACCACGCTAGCTTCTCTGCCAACTGCTGGCTGTTTAGCTGGAACCACGGCGGCTCGCCGGGCTGCGTGACGTGGGCCCCAAGCACAGGGGGCCGCAGCCTGAGGGTCGCCCCCTCCTCACGACTGTCTTCAGCCTGAGCTATGGACATGAGCGCCACACGCTGCTGCCTTGACCGCCATGGGACGGGGTGCGGGGACGCTGCAAGGGGTGGTGGTGCTGGGTATGGTGAATACTGCACTGCTGGCCCAGAGTTTGCCCTGCTCTGCTGCTGCTGCTGCTCCTGCTGGTGTGCTGACTGTTGCTGCTCCTGCTGGTGTGCTGACTGCTGCTGCTGCTGTTCCTGCTGGTGTGCTGACTGTTGTTGCTGCTGCTCAGGGGGCTGCCACAGGTACACAGGCCTGGCTGCTGGCACCACCTCCCTATATGTTTCCAGCAGCGCCTGTGGGGACGCCTCCCTCAGCCTGACTGCCGCAGCGTGCAAAGCGGCAGCCAACTCTCGGTCTCCAAGGTCATGCAGTGGGCCCTTGTGATGTGCGTACCAGGACGGCAGCCGCAACCCCGCTGCGGCCGCAGCAGCCCTGCGCTGCGCTGCGGCCAGGCGGGCTGATGCCTCCTGGCGCAGCTGGAAGAAGCGCACTGCTGCCTCCCGCTGCGTTGCCAAGGATTCCCCATGCTGTGCAGCTGAGGTGGCATAGCGTGGCTGCGAGGAATACCCGCGGCGTGAGCTGACAAGGGGGCTTGCTGCAGTACCATCCTGACTATGATGGGTGCCGTTGGGTTGAGCGAGAGCTCTGCACCGCCTGCTGGTATGTGCCACAGCCCAACCTAAACAGCTGCTGGCAGGTCGCATTTGCTGCAGCTTCACAGGTTCAAGGACAGTAGGTGCTGCTGCGCTACTGTGACAGGCGCAGTTGCTGTTGAGGGCGCTGTTATGGCAGCAGTGTGACTCCAGTCGGCCAGCCTGCTGCCGGAGACGCCTCAACAGCAACATTTGCAGGCTTGGGTAATCTGCAGAAATCAATAGCGTCAGAAACGAACTAAAGACCTAGGACCGTACATGGCAAGTTGGCACCCAAGTTGCAAAACCAGAGGAACTTCACGCACCAGCGTTCGTTCATCGCGTCTAGCAGGCACAAAGGCTGCTCTGCAGCGGAACTAGTAGGTGGATCGACAGTGTTGACATGCAGCAGATGGGATTTGGGTATCCCAGGATGCACTTTGAACGCAGTCTAAGACTCAAAGTCCTGGAAAGTCATGTTTGCATGGCCTTTGACGATGTCATTAGGTTCTGTCTTGGCGCCCTGTGGCTGCCTACCTGGCACTGGGATAGGTGCCTAGCCAGGGATCTTAACTCAAACCTCACCTAAATTGGGCCTGTGATATATGCAGCGATCCATTCCTTACCGGTCGCCCTGGCTAGGTGATGGTGAGGGTTTTCCTGACCTGACAGTGTCCCTGGGAACCGTCTGGGTGGACAACACGCCCCATTTTCTCCCTCCTCCGGAGAGGGGAGAGCTTATCCGTCTGCACACAAGCGTTGCGCTTGTGTCATTGTGGGGTGGGGTCCAGCAGCCCCCCTTGCTACTGCCCCTTATGTCCGTTGGGTGTTGCACTACCATGTCTAGGCTGCAAGACTGCCATTTATAACGGACGCCTCCTGCAAAGCTAACAGTTGTGAGTAGCCACGTCCACCGCAACAGCTAGGAGATTCCTTCATGCCAAACCCTAGCCATGAGCAACCCATGACGCTGCACACACTGATAGTACTGTATCTACACCATCAAATACTATCTATAGAGCAACAAGAGAAAGAGGGCGAGGAGCTAAGCCCTGGTAAGTATCAAAAATGTACCAGAACTAGTATGTAGGCTAAAAGACAATACTTAACATGCGCCAGCTCATGCGTACAAGGCGGCCACTTCCCTTAACCAAATGAATGCATAGCAGCAAATAGATATTGGCGATAAGTTGACGATATGCAAGGAGGATACATATGCAAGAGTCCAATTGGTCCCTTATTTCAAGCAGCGTTTCCTTGCTGCGTGCTGCCCAGCACTCAGGTGCTTGCGTTTGCGTGTTGCAAGTATACATTTGTCAGCCAAATGGACACTCAGACCACCCCATCAAAGCCTGGACGGCCAATGAACACCACTGCCCAGTCCCAACCAAGCTGCAGCTCTCGCAACACTCAAGACAGCGCTCACCCTCTCCTACCTCCCCTCAGCCGCACAGGCGCTCAAAGAGCCAGTAATGCATGGCTGCTGCAGATGTTTAGTAGCTACAGCAGCGCTGGTGTGTGGCCAGGTGTGCATCAAAGCTGCTGCAGCGCAGCTGCATGTAGTGCTCCAGCTCGCGGGGCTGCAGCTGCTGCCAGCGGCCAGCCTCGTGCCGCTGCCACTGGTGCATGTGGAGCTGGAACTCCTCAGCGGTCGTGCCCAGCTTGACGGCAAGCCTGCAGTGTGTGGGCCAGGTCAGGATGGAGTCACAAGCTGGATATCATCATCACAACCCTGCTTTCACTGATGGGCTAAGGGGCTGCCTGAAGAGAATAGAAGGCCTTGAGGCAATAAAATGGTTGAAACCTGGGGGCAAGGGGAGGGTGATGTAAGAAAGATCGCACCAAAGCAACAAGTCTCATACAGCCATAAGTCATGCACTAATCACCTCCCTGCACAGTAGCTTCTTAACATACCAACTATTGGCACCACATGCGACCTGTCATGCCAGCAGAGATGCGGAGCAGCATGCAACTCCCACCAAACCGATGCCCCTCCCAGCACTGAAAAGCCCTACTCACTTGCTGCTGCTGTCCCTCAGCAGCTTCCACAGGGAGATCCCGCTCTCACGCTCAAGAAGCCCTCTGGCCTTGGAGGCACGCTTCAAGCCGCCCCGCCGCTGCCCCTCTCCCTCCACACGGGAAGGCAGCAGGATGGGCACACCCTGCGCGTGGGCTAGGGACACCCGGGGGCCTGCAGGCCAGGACCAGGAGGAAAATCATAGATGTTGTCAAGGCACTAGCAGATATCTGGTATGACTCAGGGTCTGACGAGGCTGTCAGAACTGCGGCATGGCCCAGGACACCTCAAATTGTGACCAACTTGTGTGATCCTATAAAATGCCACAGATGTTTCCCACTTCTATGAAAAAACAGCCGTCAAAGAACTAGCAGCGCTGCCTTCCTCTCAAAGCTGCCAGTGCCCACATTGACTGATCCGTTGCCTGCCTGTGTTACCAATGGCTAACACTGCCGACAACCAGGCCCACCTAGCACATTGGTGAGCGAGGTCTCCAGGAAGTAAGGGCAGGCAGCAATGTCCTTGCTGCCGCCGCCAAGCGCCTGCTCCATGTACTGCCACTTGATCTGCAGCTGGGGCACTGTGTACTGCAGCACCTGCAACCGAGGAGGGCGCAAGAGAGTATTCTGAATGTTTGATACAAGGAGGCAGCACTTGCAAGAGGTGCCACCCCAGCTGCAAACGCCGTGGATATAAGAGCGCAGCAGTACAACCTTCTGGGGTGACACAAACAGCCTATAAAGTGAAACAATGAGCCAGGCAAAGAATCATGACCGCTCTAACTTCTTCACCTCAACAGGACACCAGTAACACAGCAAGGCGCCCACTGACGACGGCAGCTGTGCATGCCGGATCCAGCACAGCACCTCTGCCGAAAGAGAACTGCCCTCAGAGAATTAGGAAGGTCGTCGCTAGCCAAAGGCGCCCATGCAGCCTACAAGCCACCGCCCAGCAGGCCCAGCTCACCCGCGGGACCTGCGCCAGCACATGCCTGACCTCCTCCCGGCTCAGCCCCTTGCCCGCCAGGAACGACACCACCAGCTGCAGCCGCGCGGGGCCCTCAGGGCCGCACAGCACGGCATTGTCGCGCAGCAGGCGGTCAGTCTGGGCGGGCGTGAACCCCAGGTCTGACAACAGGTACTGCAGTATGGGCTGCAGGTGCTCAGTCGGCGACTGCAGCATGAGTACCGGCCGCGCTGTGAGGAGCCGGCCGGCTGGGGAGGGGCACTGCTCCTGCTGCTGCTGCTGCTGCTGCTGCTGCTGCCTAGCCATGCTTGCCTCCTGAGATGCTGCCTCGGTGGCCTGCACAGACAGTAGCAAGCGTTCTTGTTCTTAGCAGGCACGCTGAATCAGACGGCAGTGCACACTATCTTCTCCCACACCTGCCAATCCCTATTTTCATGCTGATGCTGCACTGTCACCCAATGCTGCGCTGCTGAAGCAGTGTGGCTACCTTCACCCACAACTTCAAAGTGTGACCATGAGAGGTGCTTGTGCAACCAGACGCATGCCAAGCAACCACAACCGGCCCCCATGCAAGACGAAAACGGTAGTCAACAAATCAACCATCAAGCATCTCTGGAATGGATGTAACAAAACCCAGATTTGGAAAGGTACCTGCTGCTCCTGAGTCTGTTCACCCTGTGCGTTGCCAATGCCGTAGCGCTGCAGCAGCTGCAGGGTGGGGCGGGCCTGTGCCCGAGGGTCAATCCCCAGCACCCAGGGACTGCTCGCAATCACAGCAAGTACGTCCGCCACAGTGGCACCAGCCTCCTGCGTTCGGCAAGAGCCACAACGAAGTCAGGCTCAGCTCTTAGAACCTGGTTGAGTAGCGCTAAGCAATACTGCTCCTCAAGTTTTCCAGCTACTTCTTAATCTTCAAGCACAATTGCTGAGTATGATCAGGCACAGCAGTTGACAGGTAACTTCCACACTAGGCTGCCTCACAAGGCCAATAGCACATGCTTTATCAGACTGCAAGGCAGCCATTACCAGCTGGGCCCTGTGCGCCACGACAGCGCGCCCTTGTCATCACACCCATGCCTTGCCCCAGTGACCCTGGAAGACATCCCTTGCGTCACAAGAGCCCCTGGCAAGGCTTCGACACAAGCAACATCCAGACGAAAACAGGGTCCACCCAGCCACCGGCCACACACCTCTGTTAGGAAACTGGCAACCTTAGCCGCCCGCTGAGCATCCGGCACCCGCCACTGCTCGCTGCTCCGTAGCTGCGCAGGCCCATGGTTAGGGCTCCACTCGCCGCTGCGCTTGAAGCAGGCGTCAAAGCGCGCCAGAGCCTCGTCCAGAGCAGCATGAGAGTGGACGGGGAGCACGCGGCGCAAGGCCTGGCCGACAGCAGTGCTGGGAGCACCACCTGGAGGGTAAAGGGAACAAAACCATCAGTTGACTACACAGATGGCAACCGCGCACGGCGTTGGCGCACGCACTGGCAGGGCCGCAAAAGAGCTGTGCCTAAAACAAAGCACAGCAAAGATGCACCTCAGACAAAAGAGGACTGAAGCAAGCACCTCCGTTCCCCACTTCGAGGTTCAAAGCATGCCACACCCCACCCTGGCAAGTAGACGAAATACCATGCTGCTCGCAGCCCTGCTTACCCTGCCAATCATGCTGCTGCAGGCTATACCCTGCATCCTGCTGCTTCCGCGGCCGGCCAGCCTTGCTTGGCGGCTTGTAAACCACAGCTGCCTCCTCCAGGGGAGGCAATGCCATGCTGTACGCTTCAAGCAGGAATGGCAAGGTCATGCTGTGCATGCTGCGCCTGGTGTAGGGCTGACACTCGGCATGATATGCCGCCAGCTGCCGCTGCCGCTCCTGCTCACCCAGCCGCTCCCAGGGCAGCACAGCCACTGCAGACGTTATATGCACACTGTGCGCATCCCGCGTAAGGACGCTAACATGCTGCGCTGGCTGCCGCTGTGGCTGTGGTTGCTCCAGTTGCGGCCCCTGCACCGTGCTGGGCAAGGGATCCACACTTGCTGCTGCTGCAACGCTGCCTTGCAGGTGGCCCGCAGATGCACGCTTTGCCTGGGCGGCACGCTGTTGAGCGGCTGCTGCGGCGAGGTACGCCTCCTGCTGCTGCTGCCACAGGTATTGCCAGCGAAGGTCCACAAGGTCTTCCTGCTCCCACTCAAAGTCATCTTCATCGTCACTGACTGGGCATGGCATGGAGGCAAACCCTCTTGCTGCGCCGCTGCCACGATATAAGGGCTGGTCTCGCAGCCAGCGAGACGGCCGACGAAGCCTCACTGCCAGGCCAGAGCTCGGTGATGATGACCAGACACTGCTGCTGTGACTACTGCTGCTGCTGCTGCTACTATTTTCACCAAGCGCAGGCTGTTGTTCAGCAGCAGCAGCGGGTGCTTCGCCTGCTGCTGCCTCACTGTGCTTTTTCCGAATCCTTATCGCAGCGGCTTTGCCCGCACAACTGCCCAACAGCAGCACCGAGCCAAGATTAAGGGACAGGGACAGCGTCCTTAGGCTGCGGGGCAGTGCGGCTTGGAAGGCAGGCACCATGCCAGCCTGCTCCTAGCAGCAAGGCTCCACAGCCCCTGTTAGTGGCAAAGCCTGCAGTACAAGCATGAGAACTGCCTGTAAGCTATCCGGACCAAGGTTCTGCACCTCCCAGTGGGGAGGAAGAAACCGGCCGCCGTTGACTGGTGACCTCAGGATATCAGGGAGGGCACTCAAGGCCATGCAGAAGCGAACAACCGCAGCGCACCTCTGTCAGTATCTCACAGCCAGGTTTCTACCCTTGGCAGAGGCAGTCGGGAGCACAGGCAGAAATGATCAGACCCTAGCAATGTCTGGTGGCTGAGCTGTAGCGTGAACTTACACCCTCAGTACGCTGGCGGGAGTGACGTCTCTCTTGCGCCCTAGGAACCTTGACATCCACTGAATTCAGCTGAAGTGCACTGATTTAAACCTAGTCACACCCCCGCATGGCTTCTCCATCCTTTGAACACGTGTTAATATCGATAGGGCGCCACCTGAGAACTGCGTTAGGTTGGAGTGACCTTCAGCAGAGAGGGAGCCTTACGAGTGTTCCTTGCTTGAGAACAGTTGCAGCTGTATGGCGATAGTGATCACAACTCAACATTCTACTGCAGGGTCGGGCTTCTCAAGGTTGGCATCATCCATGGAGCCCCTCAGCCTTTTCGCCAACTTTGGCGACCCAACAGCCACACCGCTGCACTGGGCTGCTCTGCGAGGCAACCTAGACCAGGTGCAGGCACTCCTTGCTGCCGAGCCTGGGAGTGTGGCTAATACAGACAACTACGGCTGGACATCGCTGCACTGGGCAGCAGCAGCAGGTCAAGCGCGATGCATACCCTTGCTGCTGAGGGCGGGTGCGAGCCTGGAGACCAGGGGTTGTGAGTCACACACACCCTGGGTGGTGAAGCTTGCGAAGGTCTTTTACTTCGACTCGCCAGCCATACAAACTGAGGCGAACGCACTTGCGGCAGCAGGGTTTGTGGAAAAGGCTCAAACCCTGCGGGAACTTCTGGCTCTGCCAGACGCAAAGGCAACAGCGGGTGCCACGCCCCTCCATGTTGCAGCTGGCATGGGGGCCGTGGACTGCATTCGGTGCCCGGTGCAGCCAGGAGCTCAGCTGGAAGCAACAAACAGCCTTGGGCATACAGCACTCCATCTGGCAGCAATCTGCATCCATGTCCCAGCTCTGCGAGCATTGTTGCAGGCAGGAGCAGACGTCCGTGCCGGTGACGGTCACAATAACACGCCGGTCCACCTGGCAGCTGGAGGGGGTGCCGCAGCCTGTATGCGATGGCTCTTGGCAGCAGGTGCCGACATGCAAGCTGCTGGATTTGGGCGCAAGCGTGCAGCGGGCATGCACATCCTGGCCAACCCCTGTGGATACAATGCTGTGGCAGATAGGGAACCCAGGAGGTTGCAAACTGCCGGCATGTGGTCCAGAGCTCATCAGGTAAGTGAATTTGTTCTTGACTACGTACAAGGCAGCTGTGCAAATGAGGCCTGGGTCCATGCCCGGAGTGATTGTGAATGCCTCATTTACTATGGTGCCTATTGTATGGCCAATGTTCATGATGTGGGCACACTTGTCCTGATCGTGCATCTGTCCCTATGCAGGGCAATGGTGCCGGCAGGCTGCTCCAATTTCACATCCCGTTTCTCCCGGGTGGAAGGGCTGGTGATCAACATTATTGCTTCCTGGTTCAAAAAACCAGGGTCCGATACCGACTGGCCGCCCAGCCTAAGCACCAGCGCTGTGGAGGTTTGCTGCATCTACTGGATTGCCTAGAGGCAGAAAGCTCTTTATGCGGACCGCCCTGAGAACCGGTAGCACCCAGGTTGCTACCAGGATAGCAGGCTTCCTTCTCGATAAGGAGGTGGATCAAGGCGCTGCTAGATATAGCATTTGCCGTGTCAAGAACTTGTTTGAACAGGAAATGCATGATCTACCACCCTGGCAGGGTGAGTGGATAGGTGGATGGCATATCCCGGCATGTGCCCAGCAATGAGAAATCCTCAGATGGCAGCTGGTTTGGGTGTTGTCGGTGACAGCACCTTGGGACCGACGCTGCAGTGCAGACGTGAGTGGGCACAATCCAGCTTGCTGGTCTAATGTCATTGGCAATACCTTGACAAGCAGGCCAAGGCTGGCTCGGCATGAGCATATGTGCGGATTTCAGCAATTTTGAGCCACAACACAATCCTGCACTGCACGCTGCACTGCAGAAGCAAGGCGGGCTGTGCTTGGCCTCCCTGGCGTGTGGGGCGGGAGGCACCGGCGGCTTCTTCACCACTTCTGTGAGATGGCGGAGGCTCTCCTGGCCGCTGGCTGCCCTCCCATCAAGCTCCGTGTGTCTGGAGGCGACAAGGCTGCCTTGGCTTGTGCCCGAGGCTAGCAACATTCCTGGTTGGGTATTCACGGTGGAACTTCCTTTCTGGGCTGAGCCACACCCCAGGTGAAAGCATGGTTCCGGTGCCTCAAACATAGCTTGGCAGAGTGGCACAGCTTGTAGGCTACCTTTAGGCAAGACTCTTGATTGTGAGCCTTGATGCCTCTAACTTTCACGATCAATTGTGCTGAAAGCCTGAGCAGCAAGCGTAGGACGGCACAACATGCTGGCAACTAGGGTCTGTTGGGTGCAGGCCATGTCATAGGTATGATGCACTCCTGGCACTGTGGGAAGCAGCATCCCATGTTAAGCATGGCCATGTATGGTTTGCCGTTGCTTAGGATATTGGCATACTTACAGCTTAGACGCTATATGTCCTACAAGTGCTTGCAGGGAGGTGGTCCCCTGTCCGCCTCCGGGCTGCGCTGGAGCCCTGGAACGCACCATGCCTTCCCTTCAAGGTTCCGTGCTGCAGCCAGAGCACTGCTGCAAGCGAACTACCCTGGAATAACTGCACCTCTCGGGTTGGCCTGCCGAGGCTATGACGCTGACATTGAGGGCAGGGAGCGGACTTGAGGTAGTGACACCTCTGCTGGCACGGCTACCAGGGTGCAGCTCCTGCCCGAGGTGGTGCTGCCCCACTTTTACCGGCTCAGGCGCAAGCCATTTCGATACTAGTACCCCTGGCAGCGTGGTAGCTTTAGATAAACAGCAACCAGCCCTGCCAGCGTGATAGCTTTTTGGTTCAGTTTGCGCAACTTAGCTGCGCTTTGGGTAACCTTATACCGCGGCTCCTAGCCACCTGTCTAGTACTAGTTAGGCTAGATAGGGCTGTACTCATACCTTACCTACCCACTGAACTCTCTCACTCCAATTACTAAAAAGGTGCACTCGTAGCTGCGTTCCTCTACCTTCTATCTGCCACTGGTGCAAGATTCACTGCTGCGGCCGGCCATCAGGTGGGGAATGCGCGTCCACTGGGTACCGCAGCTGCAGCAAGGGGTAAGTGAGTCAAGCACCAGCGCTGGTCGCAGGCTATTTGCGGGATTCAAAAGGCATGCTTGGACGCCTCAAGCCTTGCAGTTGCGGTGGGAACAGCTCTCGTGGTGAGGCTTAAGGGACAACTCCTACATGTTCTGCAGCTGCTACATGTTTGCCATATGTCAGAGGGGGAGTAAGCAATGTCTAGCGGCTGAGAGTGCCTGTGTTGGCTTGTGATGTCTTTGTGATAGCAGTGGTACGACGATTTTGCTGGTCTTGAGGACTCTTGCAACACAAACAACTGTTGACTAGCTATAAGAAAAAGAAAGTGTATGTCAGGTATGGGTGACTTAGCTGTCCCACAACACTTCTGCTGGCTCAGGACGCGATCCAACTTCCTGCGTTCCTTTATCCCCCACTATTGCAATATTCACCGCATACAACCTCGTTTGTACATTGTTTCACTACCTGTTCGCCTGGCACCAATTATGATGGTGATGATGTTGGGGCAAAGCATGGTCAGGCTCCGAGTGTACACAGCTCCAGATTAAGGCTTGTGTGCAACTTATGCATTGAGTTTAGCTAGAATGTTGCCTCCAGCTCAACCTTGTCGCTGCTGCGCCTGCGACCATCATCTGGAAGGCGCGCATGTAGAAGGCGCGGCACTCATAGGAGCTCTCCTAAGCCATGTCCAAACCTAGTTCACTAATATTTAGAGCCCTTATGGTGAGCCTGGCGCTTGCCTGACTTTATAGCTGCGTGCGTGCGAGGGTGACGGCCTTCGATTGTACAAGTACACGGCTGCCGGTAAAGTCTTGAGCGTACCCAGTAGACTGTAACTGGCTGTGTTTAGTCTGATCACACCACATGACAAGGAGCAAGGTTGCTGCTGCGGGCAGGGCCGTGCCTTGATGTCCGACATCAGCTTCTTCGCCAACCTTGACGACACACAGGCCACACCCCTGCACTGGGCTGCTGTTCAAGGCAACCTAGACGAGGTGCAGTCACTCCTTGCTGCCGAGCCTGGGAGTGTGGCGGTGTCAGACGGCCACGGCTGGACCGCGCTTCACTGGGCGGCTGGAGCAGGGCAGGCAGAATGTGTCGCAGCGCTGGTGAGGGCGGGTGCCAGCCTGGAGGCCAGAGGCAGTGAGCTGCACACACCCTGGGTGGCAAAACTTGGCGATATCATGCCCTTTGATGGACCAGCCACGCAAGCTGAGGTGGACAATCTTGCGGCAACAGGGTTTGTTGAAGAGGCTCACCGTCTGCGCGAAGCCATCGCACAGCCAGACCCAAAGGCCACGGCGGGTGCCACGCCCCTCCATGTTGCAGCAGGCATGGGAGCCGTGGGCTGCCTTTGTCGCCTACTGCAGCTGGGAGCACAGCTGGAGGCAGCCAACAGTTTGGGGCTGACAGCACTGCACCTGGCAGCAGCCTGCAACCATGTGTCAGCTCTGCAGGCATTAGTGCAGGCAGGAGCAGACTTCCAGGCTTGTGATAGCAAGAACACCACGCCGCTTCATGTTGCTGCTGGCCTTGACAGCTTGGAGTGCCTGCAAGAGCTGATAAGGCTGGGGGCCGTGATCGATGCTCGCGGGGCTCAGAGAATGACGCCCTTGCACCTGGCAGCTAGTGAGGGTGCCACAGCTTGTGTGAAAGAGCTCTTGGCAGCCGGTGCCGACATAGAAGCCGCTGCTACATGCGGCGTAAGGCCCCTGGATGCGGCTGCTATGGCCGGCATGCCAGAAGTGGTGCGCATTCTTATTGACGCTGGGGCTAACGTCCATGCAACTGATGAGCATGGCCACACTCCGCTCCACCATGCAGCTGCGTCGGGTTGTGTGGATGCTGCCCTAGCTCTGGTGTCTGCTGGGGCAGACGTAGAGGCGGCCACCACCCAGCCGTTTGAATCCAAAACCCCCATTCAGCTTGCCGCGGGCCTGGGGAACATGGCCATGGTATCAGCACTGGCAGAAGCGGGGGCCGACATTAACAGGCGGAGCGGGTATGGCCTAACATGCCTGCACCTCTTCCTTGGGTGGGCGGGCATGGGCCGGGTTCCTGAAGCACCCAAGCGGCTACAGCAGCTGCTTGACCTGGGCGCAAGTGTGGAGCTGGCAAGCGCAACGTGGCCCACCCCCGTGGACGAAATGTTGCTGCTCATTGACAACCCAAAAAATTGCAAGCTGCCGACATGTGTTCCAGAGCTAATTAGGTGAGCAATTCGAATGGGCTGGCTACTGCTCGGCAGTGGTGCCATTGGCAGGCCTGGACCCAAGCCCGGTGTAACTGCAACTAGGTCAAGTGAATGTATGTTGCACAAATAGTGCTCAAGCCCTTGCCAATCGTACCTTGTAGCTGCGTCGTTTCTGTGCAGGGCAATGGCAGCAGCAGGCTGCTCCGTTTCCACAACCCGTCATACCCAGGAGGGAGAGCTTCAGGTCAACTCTATCATCTCCTGGTTCAACAGGCTAGGGTCCAGTTTCGACTGGCCACCCAGCCTAAGTAGTAGCGCTGTGGATGTCAGCTGCGTCTTATTGGATTGCCTAGAAGCAGAAAGTGTTGATAATGAAAGAGACTTCCAAGTTTTTGCGTATGCTGTCATGAGGACAGGAAGCACCCAGCTTGCTGTCAGGGCAGCCCGGTTTCTCCTCAGCGCTGAAGTGGATCTAGCTACTACTGAACAAATGTTGTATTTTGTCACAGACATATTTGAGCGTGCAATGAAGGGCCTACCACACCCTGGCTGGGTGAGTGGATGCTTCTGCGGCGTATTGTGCATGGGGCCTAACATGTCTTAGGCTTGCCGGTCACAGCGCCGGGGGGTCGGCAGCGCAGTAAAAGTGCTTGGTGGGAAGAACCTACAATGTTAGTGTAGTGTCGATGGCATGTGAACCTGACGAGCAGCCAGACTTGCTCGACATCAGTGTCTGTGTAACTTTGTGCACATTGGAGCCAATCCCAAACCCTGCACTGCGTCTGCAAACAATAAGGCGGGGCGTGCTTGGCCTGCTTGCAGGGCGCATGGGGTGAAAAGCATCAGCGTTTGGTACAGCACTTCTGTGACATGGCGGAGGCTCTGCTGGCCATTGGCTGCCCTCCCGTCAAGCTCTGTGTATCTGGGAGCGACAGGGCTGCCTTGCCAGGGGCTGAGCCGACCAGCCGTCCTAGGACGACGTGGCCAGTGGACCTTCCCCAATGGGCTGCACCACACCTCAGGTGAAAGCTTGGGTTGGAGTGCTTCACCTGTAGCGCGGAATGGACGCACAGCTCGTCATTTACGGTGTGAGCAGGTATAAGGACGTCCAGTCATAGCCTTCAATGTACTCAATCATTTGCAACCTTGTAAGGCAAGCCCTTGAAGAGCAAGCGCAGGACAACAGGAACTGGGGTGTGTAGCGCAGGCCACGTCGTAGGTATGGTGCACTATCCCCTGGCATGGTAGGAAACAGCATTACCACATCAAGGAGGTTCGCGCGTGGCTTGCCGTCTTCCATAATGAGAGCAGCTGACTCTGACAAGCGGCATGTGACATCCTTCAATTCAGACACTAAACGGTTCCTATGCATGCTTGCAGGGAGGTGGTCCCCCTGGCTGCCTCAGGCCTGCGGTGGAGCCTTAGAACGCACCGTGCCTTCCCTGCAAGTTCCGCGCAGCAGCCAGAGCACTGCTGCTGGCAAATCATCGTGGGCTAACGGCACCTCCCCACCTGGGCTGCCATGGGGATGACCCCAACACTGGCTTACCCAGAGGCAGGGTTGGGGTACATGGTGGGGAGACCCACCCCTGCTGGCACGGTTTCCAGGGTGCACCTGCCGCCAGAGGTGGTGCTGCTTATTCTAGAAAAGGCGACCCACCCTCCCCCCGCCTGGGTGCCGCAGCTGCAGCCAGGGGTGAGCGAGGCAAGCACCACTGCTGCCAGCAGGCTGTTCGATGCTGTTGAGGCGACCTCAACAGACCTGCTCGGGCAACTCAAGCCTTGGAAGGTTGGGCTGGGAGTTGTGGCACTGGCGGTGGGAGCAGTTGCTGTGCTCAGGTTCAGGAGGTGAGGAGCTCTCCTTCATGTTCTGTCGTGCGTCGGAGAGGAGGACCTGTTGTCCAGCTGTCGAGAGTGTCCATGCTGGCTTGCTACGTTTTTTTATTGATGGAGGAGTATGCTTTACAGTTCTTTTACGCCTGCCCTGCCGTACAATATGCCATTAGCTGCAGATAGGCACCTGTGAACTGCAAGTATGCTCATTGCCTTGGGGGAACTGCGTCCAGGCGAACTTTTTTGTAACTGCACTGCCCTGTTGGCGTGCTACATGGCCTTGAAGTAGCTTGCAACACCTTGATAAGCGATGAATCAGCTCAATGAGTCTATCTGGTTGTTATGGTGGCAGGCAACGCGAGTAGAAGAGATATTGGTTAACTAGATTAACAGGGTGGGATGCACTTGTGCTCTGGGTCAAGCCTGAGTTCTCTTGAGGAGGCCTCCCCCGACACAACTTAATACCACTGGAACAGCAGGGTGAAGCTGGAACTGAAGCAGGGGCAGTAAATAACGGTTTTGGTTAGCCTTATACATTAGGACTTTCAGCAGGCACCTGCAACCTGAGCAGCTCTCAACTCTGCTGAGTGACGCAGCTGGCACCCGCCAAACTGCTGTCTGACCTCTTGGTATCTCGCGCATTCCATCCCGATTCCATCTGAACCTGGCAGCTGGTGGCAAAACGCGCCGGCGGGAGTTTCGTTCAACCCGAGGCCCACTTGTTGCGCCCAGGACAAAATACATAGATGACCCAGTTACATTATCACTCGGCTTTTACGTTGATCGAAGACTTGCAAGCTCGACAGGGGCCACCCCACACGTGCGTCAGGTATAAGTCATGTCCAGCAGCACCGAGTGAGCCCTGCAAGTGTCCCCTTACTTCGGAACAACGGCAGCTGTATCATCAGTCTGACTTCGACTCACATTTGCCTGCAGGCTGCTGGCAGGCTTGGGTTGTTCAAGGTTGGCTGAGAACGATGGAGCCCCTCAACACAAGCTTCTTTGCCAACCCAGACGACACAAAGGCAACACCGCTGCACTGGGCTGCTCTGCGAGGCAATCTAGGCGAGGTGCAGGCGCTCCTCGCTGCCGAGCCTAAAGGCGTGGCTAGGACAGACAGCCACGGATGGACCGCGCTTCACTGGGCGGCTGGAGCAGGGCAGGCTGAGTGTGCCTCTGCGCTGATGAGGGCGGGTGCCAGCCTGGAGGCCAGAGCCAGCGAGACGGACACGCCCTGGGTAGCACAGCTTGCCAAGGGGTTTCTGTTCGACTCGCCAGCCTGCCACGCTAAGGTGGACGACCTGGCGGCAGCAGGGTTTGTGGAAGAGGCTCGTAGTCTAAGGGAAGAAATGGCAAGGCCAGACGCAAAGGCAACAGCAGGTGCAACGCCCCTCCATGTCGCAGCTGGTATGGGTGCCGTGAACTGCATTTGTTGTCTGATGCAGTTAGGAGCCCAGCTTGAAGCAGCCAACAGCCTTGGGCTCACAGCGCTGCACCTGGCAGCAGCCTGCAACCATGTCCCAGCTCTGCAGGAACTGGTGCAGGCAGGAGCAGACGTCCGTGCTAGTGATAGCAAAAGTAACACGCCGCTTCACCTGGCAGCTGGTCTTGACAGCTTGGAGTGCCTGCGAGAGCTGATCAGGCTTGGGGCCTCGATCATTGCTCGTGGGGATAAGAGGTGCACATCCCTCCATGTGGCAGCTGCACAGGGTGCCACCGCCTGTGTGAAGCAGCTCCTGGCAGCAGGTGCCGACATGGAAGCCGTTGCTGACTGCGGCTTGGGGCCCCTCCACTTGGCTGCTTGGGCCGGCATGCTAGAAGCCCTCGGTGTCCTTATTGACGCTGGGGCCGACGTCCATGCCACTGACGAGCATGGACACACCCCGCTCCACCCTGCAGCTGCTGCGGGTCGCGTGGAAGCTGGCCTAGCCCTGCTGGCTGCTGGGGCAGACTTGGAGGCGGCCACCACAGAAAGCGCAACCCCCATACAGCTGGCGGCTGGCCGGGGGAATGCAGCCATGATATCAGCACTGGCAGCGTCGGGGGCTGACATCAACAGGCGGAGTGGGAATGGGTTAACATGCCTGCACGTCTTGCTTGCGCGGGCCTGCATGGGGTATGTGCCAGAGGCTCCCAAGCGGCTTCAGCAGCTACTGGACTTGGGCGCAAGTGTGCAGCTGGCATGCGCAACGTGGCCCACCCCCGTGGATGCAATGCTGGGGAGTATAGATAACCCAAAAGGTTGCAAGCTGCCGTCATGTGTTCCAGAGCTAATCAGGTAAGTGATCATGGGGCTGGCTACTACGTGGCAGCTGTGCAAAGTAGAGGCATTGGCTCATGCCCGGTGTGGTTGTGAATGCATTGCACAAGGGAGGTGTCTCATGTGTACTCGGTGTTCATGCCCTGGTCACACTTGTCCTTATGCTTATGTGTCTCTGTGCAGGGCAATGGTAGCTGCAGGGTGCTCCATATCCACACAATGCCGTCCTTCCCTGGGGAACATGCTCGCGGTGGACACCATCATCTCCTGGTTCACCAGACTAGGGTCCGATACCGACTGGCCACCCAGCCTAAGCGCCAGCGCTGTGGATGTCGGCTGTGTTCTTCTGGATTGCCTAGAAGCAGAAAGCCTTCGCGGCGACAGGGAAAACAGTGTGAACAAGGGTTATCTCATGTGGATCATCCTGAAGACCGGCAGCATCCAGCTTGCTGTCAGGGCAGCAAGCTTGCTCCTCGACAACGACGGAGATCCAGCTTCTACTGAACATACCATACCTCGCACCAAGGACCTGTTTGAGCGGGCAATGAAGGGTCTACCGTGCCCTGGCAATGTGAATGCGTTTACTTCAATAACAACATTGCATGGGGCCTACCGCATGCGAACTTGTCACAGGGCAGCTAGGTTAAGAGACTGGGTGCCGCACTGTGGGGCCAACACAGCAAGGCAAGCTTAGTGAGCAGAATCCAGCGTGCTGATCTTGTGTCAGTGCCATGACCTTGAAAAGCAGCCAGACTTGCTTGGCATTATTGTCTGTGCGAACTTGCTGCAATGCGGGACACTACATAACCCTGCACTGCAGTGCAAAGAGGAACGGGCGGGGCTGTGCTTGGCATGCATGCAGGGTGAATGGGGTGAGAGGCACTGGCGGCTGGTCCACCACTTCTGTGACATGGCGGAGGCTCTCCTGGCCGCTGGCTGCCCTCCCATCAAGCTTTCTGTCACCAGCAGGGACAGGCCTGCCTTGAGAGGTGCTGAGGCTATCAGCACCTCTGGGAGGACAGTCCCGGTGAAACTTCCCTGCTGGGCTGAGCCACACCTCAGGTGAAACCATGGTTGGAGTGCATCAAATTGCATGTAGCACGGAGGCACCGCTCATTGTCTATGGTGCAGGCAGTAGTGAGGACACTTCTTGTAAGTCTCGTTGTCCTGATTAGGATCAGTGGAGCCGAGACTCACGGAAAACCAAAACAAGCGCATGGTGCAACCTTGCGTAGGTGCAGCATTGTTAGTGTAGGCCAGGTCGTAGGTATGGTGCACTATCCCCTTGCGAGATAGGAAGCAGTTCCCCACATCAAAAAGGGTCCCATGTGGCTTGCTATGTCCTAGCGCATCCGAGATCCTTCCTAGTCTGAAACTGTTTGTGCTTGCAGGGAGGTGGTTCCCCTGGCTGCCTCCGGCCTGCGCTGGAGCCCTGGAACGCACCGCGCCTTCCCTCCGTGTTTCCGCGTGGCAGCCAGAGCGCTGCTGCTGGCAAATCATCGTGGGCTAAGGGCGGCCTGCCAGGGGTATGACACTGATACCGGCTTGCCTATGGCGGCGAGCAGATCCGAGGTGCTGGCACCCCTGCTGGCATTGTCGCCAGGGTATACCTGCCGCCGCAGGTGGTGCTGCTGGTCCTGACCAAGGCGGCCCACCCTGCCACCGCCTGGGTGCCACAGCTGCAGCCAGGGCTAAGTGAAGCAAGCGCCATTGCCGCCAACAGGACTTTTGCTTGTGAAATGGGCCTCAACAGACATGCTTAGGCACCTGGAGCCTGCAGTGGCGGTGGGGGCAGTTGGTGGTTGAGCGTTAGGAGATGAGGCAGCTCCGACATGTTCTGCCGTGAGGGCGGGGAGTTATGGTCCGGCGGCCGAGAGTGCCTATGGCGGCTTGTGATGTCCTGTGTAGTGTGATATATTCTCTGCAGTTCTCATATGCTGCCAATGCCCTCCACAACAGCCACCAGCCACAATTAGGCACCTCCACCCACTGAATATACAAGCATGCTCAACACTACTAGGGCAACTGCATCCAGGCATTGTTACGGAGTGAATGGGGACCGCGCTCGCGCGCGGCTCCATTATACTGAGTATTGTCTTCGATGTAACGGCGACTTGGAATATCTAGCCGCCGTTTTTTGGACCGCTCCTGCGAACGCTGTGACGAGCATGCCGGGCTGAATTCACGCTGTAAGGAGGGTTTGCTCCTGAGCTACAAGCGAGGCCTAGGACAGAGGCTAAAGCGTCGTCTAAAGCGAGAACGGGGCCGGGATACGGCGGAATCCGTTTGAACGCGCCGCCTTTGCTGAGTTTCGGTGAGACCTGACTGCGTGCGAGCCCTTGGTTCGAGGGTCGTATGTCAAGTGAGAGCGGCAGGGAATTCCCCAAGTTTGAGGTCAGGCGCCGAGCGAGGCGACAACGCCCGTGAGCAGGGGCTGCAGATACTGCCGTTCTTGCTTGGATTTTCGGTTGAGGGGCACCTTTCTCTGTGGCGTTGCAATAGCCGTATACGGTAGTTGTAGTATCGAGGATGAGGTCGAGAGCAGCCGGTCAAGGGACGCCGGGGGAGCCACCGACAGATCGGGGGTATCCGATAGAGTCTGCTGACGAGGCAGGCAGCAGCTGCGTGAAAGCCGAGTCAGCACAGCGCTCAGCCCAGGCTCAGCCCAGAGAAGGCATTGCACGTTATGCATATTGGGGGCTATGTTCTGATCGTTTCATTCACTCCGTCCCGCATCGCGCATGCCGGTTGCGCGTGCCGGGAAACCTTGTTTGCTTTCCATTGTATCTGCACTGCCACGTTCCTTTGACCTCCAAGACCTTGCAACACAACTTCGACTAGCCTTGAATGTGCTACAGTGGTGTCTCTGGCAGATGTGAGTGACTTGGCTGTCCCCGTTGTAACTCTACTGATTGCCAGCCTACCGTTGCAACAGCCCTGGCAGCATGACAGCTTTCTCTTCTGCAACACCTGCATTGCATGTCGTCTGGCGTAGTCTTACCCCCAAGGCTCCTTCTGCCACCTAGCTTGTATTGGCCTTCCTGGGACCACTACACTCAAACTTGTTTCAGTGACGTTGAAAGATGCACTTCATACTACTGTCCCCACTTTTTACTCTGCACTGGCAGTACAACCCAGGTAGTCTGTGCTTGGGGCCTTGGGGTCTGTGCGTTATGCCGCATGTAAGTAGCCGGAACTGTGAGTACGATGCGAACTGAGACCACTAGCCACAAATCCTTGTTTTGTACAGCTTGGTTCTATTTGTCTCATGCCAAATCGCATATGCTGATTGAAATGGATGAAGTCAAACTCAAGTGACTGCATATGCATGCCACCTTCTATGAGAGGGCAGATGCTGTGCTGCAAGGTCTCTGCACAGTGCCCCTGCTTGCGGTCCAGTCATTTGTGCTCCTGGTTCTTGCTTATGTTGCTGCTCTGGTGGCCGGGGCAGCCACTGCAAGTTGCAATAGCCCGTCGCCAACTAGGTTTTGCAGAAGCAAATGGAATTGGTGTTGCTTGCACGTTACTGCCTGGCTGCTGCCGTGCGCACGGTCATGCCGTTAACTGCTGTCTATCCCCAGAGCTTTAGGTTTGCGTGCCATTTGCGTTTAACGCCGAAAGCTACACACGGGGGTACGGTTTAGTGCGGTCAGCTTAGACCGTGCGAAGGTTCCAAAGCAAGTTTTAATACATTTGACACAACGCTTTCAAGCGAACTCAACCCATGACTTGATCCCTCAATATCCCATCGCTGCTGCGCTTGCGGCCGCTCCTGCAAGGCGCGCTACAGTAGAAGGCGCGGCACTTACACTGCCCTTCTGAGCCGAGCGTATACGTAGTAGTTATGTGCTACTAGAACTTGCACGTAAACCCTGGCGGTGACTGACTACACATCTGCGTGCGTGCTAGGCTGACGGCCTTGTCTAAGTGGCTGCCGGTAAGTCTGGAGCGCACCCAGTGCACTGTGGTTGGCGGTAACATATCTGATCCCACCACATGACAGGGAGCAAGGTTGCTGCTGCTGGCAGGGGGTGCTGACATGTCCGACACCAGCTTCTTCGCCAACCTTGACGACCCAAAGGCCACACCTCTGCACTGGGCTGCTCTGCGAGGCAACCTAGGCGAGGTGCAGGCACTCCTTGCTGCTGAGCCTGGGAGTGTGGCTGTGACAGACAACCACATGTGGGCCCCCCTGCACTGGGCGGTTGCAGCAGGGCAGGCAGAATGCGCCGCTGCTCTGGTTAGGGGGGGTGCCAACTTGGAAGTCGGAGGCAGGGAGGCGCACACACCCTGGATGGCAAATCTCGACAAGTTCTTTTACTTCGACTCGCCAGCACGGCATGCTGAGGCAGACAAACTTGCGGCAGCAGGGTTTGTGAGAGGGGCTCAGGCTTTGAGGGAAGGCATTGCACAGACAGATCCAAAGGCATTGGTGGGTGCCACGCCCCTCCATGTCGCAGCTGGCATGGGAGCCGTGGACTGCATCCGTTGCCTGCTGAAGTTAGGAGCCCCGCTGGAGGCAGCCAACAGCCTTGGACTCACAGCAATCCATCTGGCAGCAGCCTGCAATCATGTCCAGGCTCTGCAGGCATTGTTACAGGCAGGAGCAGACGTCCGTGCCTGTGACGGCTACAGTAATACGCCACTCCACCTGGCAGCTGGAGGGGGTGCCACAGCCTGTATAAAGGAGCTCTTGACAGCAAGTGCCGACATGGAAGCCAGTACTGAAGGGGGCGCCACGCCCCTGCACTTCGCTGCTGCGGGCGGCATGCTAGAAGCGCTGCGTGTCCTTATCGACGCTGGGGCTCACGTCCACGCCACCGATGAAGATGGTGAAACCCCTCTTCACCGTGCAGCTGCTGCGGGTTGTGTTGAGGCTGGCACAGCCCTGCTGACTGCTGGGACAAACCTAGCGGCGGCCACCACAGAGCCACTCGGATGTAGAAGCCCCACACTGATTGCGGCTGGCCATGGGATTATAGCCACGGTGTCAGCACTGGTAGCGGCGGGGGCCGACATTAACTTGCGGAGTGGGAATGGCGACACATGCCTGCACGTCTTCCTTAAGCGGGCCTGCATGGGGTATGTGCCTAAGGCACCCAAGCAGCTACAGCAGCTGCTGGACTTGGGAGCAAGTGTGGAGCTGGCATGCGAAGCGTGGCCCACCCCCGTGGATGCAATGCTGAGGGAGATCGGCAATGCAAAAGGCTGCAAGCTGCCGTCATGTGTTCCAAAGCTAGTTCGGTAAGGACTTAGGCTGCCCACTTCTTGGCTCCTGTGCGACTGAGAGGTTTGGAGTCATGCCCGGTGTTGCTATCAAGGCACTTGTAAGTTAGGTGTCTTGTGCATATCAGGTGCCCTCGACACAGCTTCATATTGCATATGTCTCTGTGCAGGGTAATGGTGGCGGCAGGATGCTCCATCTCAAAACCCCACAGACATGCGCACTTGGGCATGCTGATGCACAGCACTATCGTGTCCTGGTTCCATAGGCTAGGGTTCGATATCGACTGGCCACCCAGCCTGAGCGATAGCGCTGTGGATCTCGGCTGCGCCTTGCTGGATTGCCTAGAAGCAGCAGGCCTTTGTGGCACAGGTGAAGAAACTGGCTGTCTCATGCGGAGCGCCCTGGAGACCGGCAGCCCACAGCTTGCTGCCAGGGTAGCAGGCTTCCTCCTCAACAATGAGCTGGATGCAGACGCTGCTAGACACAGCTTATCCCACCTCATGCGTTTTTATGAGCGAGCACTGAAGGGTCTACCGTGCCCTGGCAGGGTGAGTGGACACTGCAGTGGCGTACCTTGCATGGGGCCCAGCAATGACAACTCTCAAGGGGCAGCTGGTTCGAAGGGCACACGGCCGTGGGCCAACACAGCAGTGCAAGTTCCTGGTGGACAGAACCCAAAATGCCTGTATAGTGTCAGTCAAACGGACGTGACAAGCAGCCCTAAACTTGAACAGCGTGAGCGTCTGTGCGACACCATGCAAGTTAAGGCCACATCACAAACCAGCACGCCACTGCAACCATCAGGCGGGGCTGTGCTGGGCCTGCATGCAGGGCGGATGGGGTGAGAGGCATCAGCAGCTGGTCCACCACTTCTGTGACATGGCGGAGGCTCTCCTGGCTGCTGGCTGCCCTCCCCTTGAGCTCAGGGTGTCCAGCAGGGGCAGGTCTGCCTTGAGCAGCGCTGAGGAGACCAGCAACCCTGGGACGACAGTCACAGTGGACCTTCCCAGCTGGGCTGAACCACACCTCAGGTGAAAGCATGATGGGTACAGTGCCCCACCCATATTGAAGCACGGATGTGCAGCTCGTACTTCATGATGTGTGCATGATACAAGGACATCTGGTCGTAGGCTTGGTTGTCTGCAAGGATTGCAATTGTTGTAAACGAACTCTAGTAGCGAGTCTGGTCTTGTCTAGACTAGACTAGACTAGTAGCAAGTCTGGGACGCAACCTGCTGGCAGCTGCAGCATGCTTGGTACAGGTGGCATAGGTATGGCTTCTCCCCTGGCAAGATGTGGACAGAATCCAACATCAAGAAGGGCCACGCATGGCTTGCCATCTCGTTCATTATGCTACACTCTCAAGTTCAACATGCTATTTGTCCCAACACATGCCCTGCAGGGAGGTGGTCCCCCTGGCTGCCTCTGGACTGCGCTGGAGCCCTGGGACCCACCGTGCCTTCCCTCCAAGGTTCCACGCCGCGTGGAGCGGCAGCAGCCAGAACACTGCTGCTGTCAAACCATCGCGGGCTGACAGCACCTCCCGGGTTGGCCTTCCAGCTGTATGACACTGACACTGGCTTACCCAGGGGCAGGGAGCTGATGCATGGTGGTGACGCCCCTGCTGGCACTGATACCAGGGTGCACCTGCCGCCCGAGGTGGTGCTGATGATTCTGGGAGAGGCGAGCCACCCTCCCACGGCCTGGGTGCCGCAGCTGCAGCCAGGGGTGAGCGAGGCAAGCACCAGCGCTGCCAGCAGGTTTTTCGCTGTTGTGGAGGGGGCATCAACAGACTCGCTTGGGGAACTCAAGCCTTGGAAGGTTGGGCTGGGGATTGTGGCAGTGGCGGTGGGAGCAGCTGTTGTTTCAAGTTTAGAAGGTGTGGCAGCTCTCCTGCACTTTCTGCTGTTTGTTGGAGGGGAGTAACCATGGTCGGGCGGATTGCCTATGGTGGTTTGTGATGTATTTGTGGTAGGAGTGGTGTGTTGTTCAACTCTCATGCGCCCCCTCTCCCTCAGCATATACCACCAGCTACAAATAGGCACCTGAAAATACAAGTGTGCTCAATGCCTTCAGGGAAGCAGTGTCCAGGCAAGCTTTCCTTGCACCTGTGCTGCCCTGAGGTCTGTTTCATGGTTGTTGAGTATCTTGGAACACAAATTTGCCTAGACTTGAACTTGCTGAAGGGGCGTATATGTTTGTGAATGGTGGCAGGCAGTGCAAACAGGGGAAGATAGTAATGAACAATAGTGACAGGGTTGTACTCATGTATGCTCTAAATCTTGCCTGAGTTCTGCCCCAGTAGGCCTCTCCCAGAGACAAGCTAAGGCACTGAAACAGCTGGTGGAGCTGGAATTGCAGCAAAGGCAATAGACAGCGGTTTTGGGTAGACTTCTACGACTCCTCCTAGTGCTGAGGCACCTGCAGAACTGGAGCAGCTCTCAGCTCTGCTAAGTGACGCAGCTGGCACCCGCCAAACTGCTGTCTGACTGTCTGAATTCGTGTCATAATGTGCGTCTTAAGCAGATCTAAGGTGTGATGCAACGCGCCAGCGGGAAATTTGCTCGACCCGTGGCACACTTGCGCCCAGCCGTGCCACCTATCGCTATATTTGTTTCACCGGTCTGTGCTGGCTTGCTTGAAAAACTGCAGCTGTATGAACCAGGTGATCGCGTCTTAACTTGAAACTGACTAGGTGCCGCCAAGAATCTGCTGCAGGGACGGAGGGCCAGGTTCAACTGGGTTGCACTGGGACATGAAGGCGGAGCAGAGGCACTGGCGGAGGCTATGCACGGCACCACACCGCTCCACATAGCAGCGGGGACAGGGAATGTCGAACATGTGCGTGAGCTGTTGCAGCAGGGGGTGCCGCCAAATGCAGCCGACAGCCAGGGCTTCACTGCACTCCATTTCGCAGCAGCGTGCAGCAAGACAGCAGCGTTGCGGGCACTGGTGGAGGGAGGAGCAGACCTCAATGCTCCTGATGCTGGCAACACAGCGCTGCAGTTCGCAGCTGAAAGTGACAGCTTGAAAAGCCAGCGACAGCTGATTGGGCTTGGGGCTAGCACTGCAGGGTCTGGGCTCGATGGAGATACACCTGTCCCCTGTGCGGCTGCTCAAGGGCATGCAGCCTGCGTGGCGGAGCTTCTTGCGGCAGGTGCTGACAAAGAGGCTGCTACGGCCACAGGCGACCGGCCCCTGCACCTAGCTGCCTACAGAGGCCATGCCGAGGTGGTGAGGTTGTTGATTGAGGCAGGCGCCGACATTGATGCCGTTCAACACCTCGGCATGACCCCACTCTTCATTGTAGCTGGAGGAGGTCATGTGGAGGCCTTGCTGGCCCTTGTAAATGCCGGGGCAGACTTGGAAAAGGACGGAGGCACAGGGCCGGGGGCGATGTCTCCCATCCAATTCGCTGCTTACTTGGGCCACATGAATGCGGTTGCTGCGCTGGCGGCAGCGGGGGCCAACATCAATGGGCAGGCAGGGACCTGGCCCAGCTGTCTTGACCTTTTCTTCCACCGAGCGTGCAAGCATCATGTGCCTGATGCACCAGAACGACTGCGAGAGCTGCTGGCTGCGGGGGCGAGTGTGCAGCTGGCTTGTGCGATATGGCCCACCCCTGTTGACTCATTCCTTCACTCCATCGAGCATCCCACAGAGTGCAGGCTGCCTGCGTACGTGCCAGAGCTAATCAGGTGCCAAGGCTGGAGGGTTGTTGCTCACCAAGTGTGCATGTGGAGGTCTGAAATGCATGTTGTCAACAGAAGTCTTTGAGACTTTTCCCGGCTTGTAATTGCATCTATCCTTCTTGTCCTCCCAAAAGACAGAGTTGCACACTGCAGGGGGCTTCCAGTCGTCAGCCATTTTCTTACAACGACAAACACTCATCTGCATGCAGGGTGATGGCAGCAGCGGGATGCCTTATTACCGCTAAACGGACCTCAGAAGATGGCGACCTCATGATTAGCCCGCTAGTTCTGTGGCTAAGGAAGCTGACACCCGGGAGCATAGCTGACTGGCCAGTCAGCCTCAGCAGCAGCTCGCTGGATGTGGCCCAGGTCCTACTTCAGTGCGCAGCCGCAGAAGGCGGCCTGCCAGAGGGGGACATAGGGGATGTGATGTTCCGTACCTTGGCTATTGGCAGCACTCCACTGGTGACAGCAGCTTTAAGCCTCCTACCTGAGAGGTCGCTTGAAGTGAATGACGACATCATGATAGAGGCGGCGGATCTGTTGAGACGGGCATTGTTGGCGCTGCCCAACCCTGGCCGGGTAAGTGGGTTGGGCGTAACAGCACCAAATGGTGTGATGGTGTACTTTTGACCCAGCTGACAATGACAAAATTGGCTGCTCAACCAGGCAGTTTTCAAGGAAAGAATGTGACAATGCAATTGACCTTAGCTGGCTCGGAGCAGTCTCTACCATCCTATATATAATCAATGTCTGTACAAGCTACCGCACCTGAGTTGCTGCATTGATGGAGGTGCATGCAGGGATCTTGGGGAAAGCAGTACCGGCAACTGGTCCACCACTTCGTTGACGTTACAGAAACTCTCCTGGGAGCGGGCTGCCCTCCCATCCTGCTCTATGCAGCCATGGGGGACAGGGCACGGTTGGCATGCCCTGGACTCGCCGGCATCCCTGGGAACGCCAACTGGATGGACTTGCCACGCTGGGCTAGGCCTCACCTCAGGTAGGCAGGCTACCAAGGTAGCCAGCTTCTTAAGGTGGCAGTTACATATCTGTGGTGTGGGCTGCGGGCTTGGGTACCTTGTGTGACACCTAAGAGGTTGAAGTCCACCGTCCCTCACAACTCTTAGCTTCATGTTTTACCTGAGTAGATGCATCCTGAGAGAGGGTGTTTTCGCTCCCCGCGTGTGAACCAACCTATGTGATTGACACTGCGCGCATGGCCTATGGGACCTCATTCGCATGCTAGTGCTCCACCAACCAAGGCAAGCTGGCAGTGTGACCTTAATGCATATCTGGTGTACGCTCCGCAGGGAGGTGGTCCCCCTGGCTACCTCCGGCCTGCGCTGGAGCCCTGACGCACACAAAGCCTTCCCACCGCGCCTTCGCGCTGCTGCAAGGGCCCTGCTGCTGGCAAACCATCGCGGGCTACCTGAAGCCGCTGCCTTAGGCCGTGCAAGCTACAGTAGCATAGCATTTGCAGGCCGCACCGTTGAGGGCACCGGTGCCAGGGTGCACCTACCGAGGGTGCACCTACCGAGGGTGCACCTACCGGTGCTGCTGATCCTGGAGAAGGCAGCCCACCCTCCAGCGTCCTGGGTGCCCGTGTTGCAGCCAGAGCAGCTGAATGTCGGCAACAGCATACCCAGCAGGATGTGCAGAGCCGCTGATCATGTGCTACGCGAGCGCCCTAGCGCTCGGCGGGTTGGGCTGATGCTTGTGGCGGCCGTAGTTGGGGCCTTGGTGCTTGGGCGTGGGAGGCGACGGAGAGGTGCGAAAAGTGGCTTTCCAGATGGGCAGCCAAGCTCTCATGTCATGCAGCAGGGCAGTGTAGATTCCAGGGATACAGGGTGGCATATGCCAGGTCCTAGTTGGCGTTGGTGTGGCCTTAATGGGTGAACATCTCGCTTTGCGCACACCTCCCAATCTATGTGAACTGGTAGGCTAGTTTAGGGCAGGCTACTTGGTAGGTGTCCAGACAGACAGTACCTGCATTGGTGCCTTGCTGAAAGCCGCGGGAGCAACCACCAATTGTCAATTAATATTCTGGATCAGAAGTCAGGCAAGCCCCAGAGCATAACTCGCTTGCAGCTCGGCTGTCCGTTTCCAGCAGCCTGTCTGCCTGCTCTGCTCGCCTGCTGCTTTTTCTGCTGCTCTCTGCTGCCTTTCTTTCAGGCATAATCTTGTTCTCTACAGCCCCTGCTTCAGGTGAGCTGCATATACTCTTCCCATGGGCTTAGCTTAGCTTGGGAAGAGAAATACTGGCTCAGACTTGGGAAGACTCGGGCGCATTCTGCATCCAGTCCTGTTCGTACAGCTCAACTCTCACTGCCTGTTTGCACGACCTGCCACCCATGCTATTAACTGCATCCAGCCCTATCAGTACAGTTCACCCCTGCCTCGCCTCGGTTCATAATGCCAATTACCATGCTGCATACAGCCCTGTCAGTCCAGTCTGCCCCCACCTACTCTCTGATCGCATTGTCTGCTAACAAGTTGTGAAAACTCTTGCCTAGTTGCACTCTCCTCAGCCTTGCCCAGAGTCTTGCTCGCCTCCTGCCAGGACCAGCACCAGCACCAGCCGCACTGAGAGAGAGCTGCCTAGCCAGGCTGTACTCAGCCATTTGGCAAGGCTAAACTCAGCTGATCATTTCCTCCTCACGGGATGTGGGAAGCTCCCACCTGCCACTGCAGCGCTGCTCTCCAGGCTACGGCTACATCACAATAGCTGCCGTCCTGGCGAACCTGCGTACTACTTTGTTGCTCAGTTTGCGGCCAAGTGTTGAGTCTGAGGAGAAAAGGAGCCCAACGCTCCTTTACATCGCTGAGGAGATTGGTGACTCTGGAGACTACTAGTAGCGAAGAACTGCATTCTCAGCTGGAGGCTTTGTAAGGGGTGCCGGTCTCAGGGCCAACGCAATCACTAGTCTAAGTGGGCGGCATATAACGCCAGGTACTGCCTAGATATCAATTTCATAAAAGTTAGATCCTGCAGGAGGCCGATGGCAGCTCATGCACAAGCCCGTCCTCAACGTTCATGGGTCCTGCAGACTAGTGTCGCTTGCGTGAGGTTTCCTGCTTGTTTCCGTTGCAAGGTCCTCTCTTCATTACCCTATTCTTCCTGACGGCTTTCTGTCCCGCTGACATCCAAACCCGAGTGCCAAAAGCCAGTGGGGGGTACATCTTAGGGCTAGTCATCTTGAACCTTCACCGAGGACACAAAATGCATGAAGACATGATAATTAGGCAACGAGACATTGCAAATAGCTGAGTTAAACCCTGCACAGTCCCTGCAGGACCTCCTCGCTGCTGCGCCTGCTCAGGAAGGCGCGCTTCAGTAGAAGGCGCGACACTCAAGAAGGCTCTCCCAAACCCATGTCTAATCTAGTTCAATACATTACAGACTCTATATGTAAAACTTGCTCCTTGCCCGACTTCTTGAGCTACGTGCGTGCGTGCGAGCGTGGGAGCCTGCGTGCGTGCGAGCCTGACAGCCTTCATTCATCCAAGAGGCTGCCGGTAATGTCTGGAGCGCACCCAGTGCACTGTGCTAGAAGTATATAGTGCGATCACACCGCATGACAGGGAGCAAGGTTGCTGATGCTGGCAGGGTGCGCTATCATGTTCGACACCTTCTTCGCCAACCTTGAGGACCCAATGGCCACACCCCTGCACCGGGCTGCTCTCCTAGGCAACCTAGGCGAGGTGCAGGCGCTCCTTGCCGCTGAGCCTGGGACGTGCAAAGCTGTTGACAGCCACGGGTGGACCGCTCTTCACTGGGCAGCAGCAGCAGGCCAGCCGCAGTGCGTGCCCCTGCTGGTGAGAGCGGGCGCCAGCCTGGAGGCCAGGGGCGATGAGTCACACACACCCTGGATGGCAAAGCTTCGGCTGCCCGCCGCAGCAGGGCGACCAGCAGACCTGGCGTTTGACCCATTCAACAGCCATGACAGCAAAGCCACGGAGGGTGCCACACCACTGCATGTTGCCGCTGCGATGGGCCATGTGGAATGCGTCCGTCAGCTGCTGCATCTGCAGGCGTGCCCAGCAGCAGCCAACAGCCTGGGATTCACCGCGCTTCACCTTGCAACAGCATGCAACCAGTTGGAAACCCTGCGAGAGCTAGTGCGGGGCGGTGCAGATGCAGCAGCTGAAAGTGGGACTAGGTTTTCGCCATGCCATGTTGCAGCAGCATGTGACAGCCTGGAGTGCCTGCGAGAACTCATCCGGCTGGGGTTGGGGTCTTGCATTCAAGCTCCGGCAAGTGACAGCTGGACACCGCTACATTATGCGGCTGCAGCGGGCGCTGCAGGCAGCGTGCAAGTGCTGCTGGCAGCAGGTGCCGATGTGGAGGGCAAACCTGTCGAGAGCATGAGGCCTCTCCACGTTGCCGCCCTGTTTGGCCACACAGAGGTAGCGAGGGTACTGATCGCGGCAGGGGCTGACATAGAGGCCCAGGGCATTGCCGGCACCGCCTTGCACTTTGCAGCCCTGTGGGGGCACATTGAGACAGCCCTGGCCCTGGTGGCGGCGGGTGCTGACATGGAGGCAGTCGGTCCCTCAGGGGGCCAGGGGAGCAGGACGCCCCTTCTGGAGGCTACAGCATATGGCAATGTGGACTTTGTTAGTGCCCTGGCGGCAGCGGGGGCTGATGTCAAAGCCCAAACTGGGAACGGCTGCACCCGCCTGCACTGGTTTGCGGTCTGGGTGGCCGACACCAAGGCGGAGGATGCCGTCCCGCGGCTGCAAGTGCTGCTGGATGCCGGCGCGATCATGGACCTGGTTTGCAGTCACCAGCCCACACCGGTGGATATCCTGCTGGTTATGGGGGGTGGTCCACCCAAGTGCAACCTCCCTGCTTGCGTCCCAGAGCTTATCCGGTGAGAAGGCCGGGTCTGTACCAGGGCCAGTAACTTGGCTGCTGCTGCCTGCAGTATTGAAGGAGGAAAGGTTGAGCCACAGACATCCGAGCAACAATGTGAGCAACAAGAGCAACAACATGAGAAACAAGGACGTGCCCTCTGGCTGCAGGCTGATGGCAGCTGCCGGGTGCCCTGTGAGTGCCCCCCTCACCATGAGGGATGGGACTTCCGGCATAGCAGCGGTGATGTGCTGGCTGAGGTCGCTGGCACTGGACGACTGGGCAGCCCAGTGGCCAGCCACGCTCAGCGGCACTGTGGTGGATATCGGCGTGGCCCTGCTGCAGTCTGCAGCGGCTGAAGCCGGCATGGGCAGCACTGATGATGGGTTGATCCTAATCAAGCTTGCCATGGCAACCGGAAGCACACCGCTGGTGTTAGCATCCCTGGACTTACTGCCGGAGGACTTTCCGAGTCTCACTATCATGATTCTGGCATCCATGTTTTTTATGGGGGCCCTGAAGGCACTTCCCAACCCCGGCTGGGTAAGTTCCTTGCATATACCAGGCTGCAGTGCGGCATCGGCGGTAGGTTGATGTGCACTTTTTGCGGCAGTGAGGTCTGGTGGGCAGACCAGTGAGAGTCACCGCAACACATTAGCCGCCCGAGGAGGAGATGGGTCTGAGTCTGGGCTTCTTGGTTGCATGGCATGCAGGGTGCCTGGGGAGAGAGGCACCGCCAAGTGGTGCACCACTACTGCGGCATGGCAGAAGCCCTCCTAGCTGCTGGCTGCGCTCCACCTAGGACCAGCTCTGGCCAGGACATCTCCCGGGAACTCTTTCAGCTGCCTGGGTGGGCAGCACCACACCTCAGGTGGGATGCCATGGGGAGGACACATGCCTGGCAGGGTCGGCGACACGAGTCTCTTTGCCAGAAACAGTGAGACATGGACATCACTATTCTAAGTCCGAATGGTACAGCAGGCATGTCGAGCGCCACATCACCCTGCTAGCATGCCACTTGACACCGGAAATCCGTGAGGTGACGACATCGGGCATCCTGGCACATTATTGGCCTCACTTGTAGTCATGGCCGCATGGCCAGGTGGCGGTACGATGTCAGACACACGCTGCAGCTACCTTTATTGGTGGTCACAAACGGTAGCACCTGCTTGCCTTCTTCATCCATCAAGCCAGTGTGCGAGCCCACACTGCTCGCCCATTGATTGCAGGGAGTTATTGCAAGTGGTTACGTCCGGCCAGCGCTGGAGCCCCGGGGAAGCACACCGTGCCTTCCCTCCTGCCTTCTGTGCCGCAACGCGTGCGCTGCTGCTGGCCAACCACCGCGGGCTGGCAACCCCCGTCGCACCTGGCAGTGGTGACACAACAGAGCCGCAGCAGATGGTAGATCGGCCTCCTGGCGGTACCAGGGCAAGAGTGCAGCTGCCGCAAGGGGTGGTGCTGCTCATACTGGCGAAGGCGGCGCACCCACCCGCTGCATGGGTGCCACAGCTGCAGCCAGGGGGGCATGCGCCGCGGTCCAGGGCGGGGGTGGGGTGTTGGAAGCTGGGCGTAGCATTGGCAGCTGCGGCAACAGCAGCTCAACTGGCGATGGCAGCTGTGACAAGGGCAGCCGGGGTGGCAGTGGCGTACATGCGCAGGAGGTGGGTGCGGTGATCCGCCAAGGTATCTGCTGATGGTGACTGGGACTGAACAGGGGAGAGGGCAGGGCAAATTGTACTGACAGGGCTGGATGCAGGGATGCTCTGGGGCTTGCCTGAGTTCCGGTTCAGTAGGTCCCTTCCTGAGGTACTTATTGGCATGTAGGTGCATCAGGGATGTAGAGTGATGAGCTGACAGGGCTTGACGCACGTGGTGTGTGTTGTGGTGTAGATGGGACTTGGTAGTGCACAACTGACATTGTACATCTCAGTGACCTGCCAGCTGTGTCATAAACTACCTTTGAAATTGCTGCCGTGGCACCAGCCTTTTTACGTAAGGTATGTGGCTGCTGTCTCAGAACTTCTCTAGTTGGAATATGCATAGCTTGAGGCGCCAAAGTGGCCGCATTTGCTTGTCATTTGGCGCCCAGTGCTCGCCTCAATCACTTCTCGAACTGTGTTGGTGCCTTATGGTAGCATGCAACTTGTCTAGCGTTTGCCACACGCCCGGTATGTTGTGGTGGCAATGTCTTGTGCCGTAGCCTTCATCACTGTAGGCAATGCACAACCCAGTGGTTGTGGCATTTCTTCCTAAGGTCTGACTGAAATAGCTGCCATGCCGGCCCCAGTGTTCACGTATGGTAGGTGGCTGTTGCTTCAGAACATTCTCTAACCCGTATTTCATGCCTTGCTTGCCTCCACCAGAGGCAGGATGCCAGACTAGTCAGTCTTGACCCTGCTAAGGTTCCACGAGAGCTTTTCGGACACTCGATGCATTGCGATTAGTTCAGTTGACCCCAGGTTGACAGCAGGTCATCCCTGCTCTGGCCTCCTCTGCTGCGCCTGCGGAGGAAGGCCGTGAGGAAGGCGCGCTTCAACTAGAAGGCGCAACACTCAGGAAGGCTCACCCAAACCCGTGCCTTAACCTAGTCTACTGAATTCAGAGTATGTATGTAATATCTATCGCTTTCCCAGTGGGGGTAACCTCCCCGCCAGGGCGCGCCCGCTATGTGAATTCTTGGTCCAGGTGGGCTTGTTTGCCTTCTATGCACTAATGAGGTTATATTGGCTTGATCTGAAGGCAGGATGCCAGCGATCGCTGCAGTCAGCGCTCCAGAGCATACCTGGGCTCCCTGACAGAAGCGATCCGCAGCTGGGTCCGGCCTCAATCTGGCCTCTTGAGGTCCCTTAAGGTCATAGAAGTGAACCTGGAGTGAACTGTGCGCAGGTGCGGGCCGCAGGGCTCTTGCATGGCTGTTTGTGGGTGATGTCTTGTGAAGGCCTGCCGTGCCCGCATTTGTCTGTGCAGCAGGCCTCCATTACGTTTGAAAAGTCCCTAAAGCTCCTTGTACCACTTGGAACTCGGCCTGAATGCCGGCACAAGGCCCTGGCTTCCTGATTGTAGGCACACACATGACGGGCACCCTGCAGTGTGCGGTGTGCGGTAAGCGCACCACCAAGGTGCGGTCGTGCCCAGTCAACACTGATGATTTCAATTCACTGTCGCCGGAGCTCTTCAAGTGCCCAGAGAGTAGCGTTTGGTGCAAGAGCCCCTGTGCCAACGCAGCAAAAGTAGCAGCTAAAAGCGCACGTGAGGACTTAGCAGATATGCTGGCCTCTAGCTTGCATCGCACGAGGTCCACTTCCCAGCAGGCAGCAGCGGCACAACCACGCAGCACGCGGAGCTACAGTCCTCGCATTGGTGAGGTGGAGGGCCTGGGCGATGTGGTACTACCCAGCGGCAGTGTTCGAAGCTCCAGGCGTAGCAGCAGCAGCAGCAGCGCCTGCTACTATACCGCCTGGCGCATGGCTTCTTGCCTCCGCCAGAAACCGGCACACTTCGCCCCGCCACTGTCACCCGTGTGCTGGCAGACGCTGCAGCCAATGCTAGCATGGAGCGCCGCTTGGAGGCTGAGAAGAGGCAGGGTAGGGACTTTTATGCTCAGTTGCAGCATGTACCCGCGGGGCAGCCCCAGACCATATGGGATGCCCCGCACCTCATCAAATGCCCGCCACGCTCGGCCCGTCCAAGTGTGCTGACCGCCCTTGCAGCTAGACGTGCCGGCGGCCAAGACACAGGTCCTGAAGGGGACACAGCCGGGGCAGCAGGTGCGGAGGATGTGGTAGACACCGGCGCGGAGGCGGCACCCATGGCTGGCAGTAGCACCGACGCGGCCAACAGGAAACGGAAGCGTGCTTTAGACCCTGATGCTGTGCGCCGTGGCATGGAGCTAGCGCAGGCGGTGCACCACTTGCAGAAGCAGCGTGCCACCATGGATGCTGTGCAGCTAGCAGGGATGCAGGTTCAACCTCCCACCTTACCCGCATCCTTAGAGGTGGGATGGACGACCAGGATGTCGCTGGCCCAGTTGTGCTTAGCCACCATGGCCCGCTTTTGGATGCTTTGGATGCCCAGGGCTCCTTCAGGACAGCAGTGGAGACTGCCGCTTTTGGGAGCGGCTTCCGTGCCATGGATGAGTCAGGTGCGTTGCATTAAGCCTTGGCAAGCCACGGCAGTGCTGGTAGACATTGTGGGCATGGCATGTGTGTCGAGTTGGGCATTTGACCGGACATTTGCAGGCACACTGCCACTAACAAGTTGCAGTTTCTAGCAAGCGCCTCATGTTCATGTATGGCATTGGTGTTTGGCGGTGCATGTGGTTGACGGTCGTCCTTCAGGTACAGGTAGCAACAGTGCGCAGCGCACCTTGGACCTGGGTAAGCAGCAGCTGGTGGCACGGCGGTTGCTGGGCAACCTGCTGCACTTGCCTCATGAGACAGTGCCAGCAATGATTGGTGGTTATACGGGCGGAGTGGTTATGGCTGCTGCCCTCAATCCTCTGGCTCGGCTGCGCCTTGTAGACAGCCTCCCAGCAAACCGCCGCAGCAGTCTCAATGAGCGCGCCATGAGCAGTGATTCTGTAGAGGGGGTGAATGCCGAGATTCACGGTCAGATGGGGTTCCTTCCTGACCCCGTCATGCTTTTGGGCCACTCAGCCAACATTGACTGGCGGGCGCGCGTGCGGGCTATGCCAGCAGCAGAGCGTGGGTTCAACCTGCCTGCAGCTAGCAGAGTGTACGCCTGCCGAGAGGATGAGACCGCTGCTAGTGCTGAGCGGTGGAATGACGCCAGAGTGCTCTATCCTGGGGAGGAGCGGCAGCGCTGGGAGGCCAACTGGGCCAAGAAGTTAGGCCGGAAGGCGGATGGGGCTGCTTTTACAACTATCCGGAATGTGCACAAGACCATGCGTTGAGTTGCCCACTTGTCTTCTGGACATTTTGTTGTAAAAAGCTGGGGTGGAGTTTACAGCTCAAAGCTAAAGTCTGTATGGCTTCCTACCATGCATCCGCCCGGGAGCTTGCTGGCAGATGCACAGTGTTTGGACTACCTGCCGCCCTAACCATATACCAGACCATGGTCCCGTTCAAGCCACATACTAGACACGGGCTGCTCACAAGCACTGCACCTGCCACCCAAGCCCCACCTGGCAGGCCACCTTCATAGCATGATGGCCCCAACAACACAGGCAGCCAGCCGGCCAGGCGCAGACCCCCCCCCCCCCCCCCCCTCTTCCCCCCCGGGGTAAATAGTTGTGTTGACCTTTTATGAGCATTTATACGCTCTTGGGACAGTAAAGGCGCTGCTCGTTGCGCAGTTTGAGGTGTCATGGGTTGGCCATGGACATGGCCATGGATGGGCCTTGGCTCAGCAAAAGTAATTTCCGTCCTTTTGCAGAGAGCTTCCTTAGATGCCCACAGACTCGTGTGCAAAGTGGCAGAAATTACTTGCGCTTCGCTTGCGCCGTGCCCCCTTTCCCATAGCGGGGATGTCTAATGCAGAGGTTACCCCCACTGTCGCTTTCCTGACTCCTTATCTGCCGTCGTGCGAGGCTGCCAGCCTTCAATCGTCCAATTGGCTGCCGGTAAAGTCTGGAGCGCACCCAGTGCAATGTGCTTAGCCTTATTGGTCTGATCACGCCACATGACAGGGAGCAAGGTTACTGCTGCTGGCAGGGTGTGCTACCATGTCCGACGCCAGCTTCTTCGCCAACCTTGACGACCCAATGGCCACACCTCTGCACTGGGCTGCTCTGCGAGGCAACCTAGGCGAGGTGCAGGCGCTCCTTAACGCTGACCCTGGGGCGTGTAAAGCTGTTGACAGCCATGGGTGGACCGCGCTGCACTGGGCGGTCGGAGCAGGGCAGGCTGATTGTGCTGCTTGGCTGGTGAGGGCGGGGGCCAGCCTGGAGGCCAGGGGCAGTGAGTCACACACACCCTGGGTGTCAAAGCTTCGGCCACCTGCAGCAGGGCGGGCAGCGGACCTTGCCCTTGGACCCTTCAATAGGCAAGACAGCAAAGCCACGAAGGGCGCCACACCGCTACACATCGCCGCCGCAATGGGCCATGTGGAGTGCATTTGTCAGCTGCTGCAGCTGCAGGCGTGCCCAGAAGCAGCCAACAGCTTGGGGTTCACCGCGCTGCGCCTTGCGGCAGCATGCAACCATTTACAAGCCCTGCGAGCGCTGGTTCGGGGTGGGGCAGATACAACAGTTGGCGATGGCACCAGGCTTTCGCCATGCCACGTTGCAGCAGCGTGTGGCAGCCTGGAATGCCTGCAAGAACTCATCCGTTTGGGGTTGAGGTCTGGCATTCTAGCCCTAGCAATTGACGGCAGGACACCGCTACATTGTGCGACGGAAGCGGGCGCAGTAGACAGCGTGCGAGAGCTGCTGGCAGCAGGTGCCAATGTGGAGGGCAAACCTGTCAAAGGAACGAGGCCACTCCACGTTGCCGCAATGTTTGGCCACACGGAGGTAGCGAGGGTATTGATCATGGCAGGAGCTGATATAGAGGCCCGGGGTATTGTCGGCACCCCCTTGCACTTCGCAGCCGTGGAAGGGCACATCGAGACAGCCCTGGCCCTGGTGGCGGCGGGTGCTGACGTGGAGGCAGCCTCTCCCTCAGATGGCCTAGGGAGCAGAACGCCCATTCAGCAAGCTGCAGCATGTGGCAAGGTGGACGTTGTCACGGCCCTGGCGGCAGCTGGGGCGGATATCAATGCCCAGAATGAGAATGGGTGGAACTGTCTGCACCACTTTTTGGCGTGGGTAGCCCAGTCCAAGGCGGAGGATGCAGTCCCGCGGCTGCAACAGCTGCTGGATGCCGGCGCGTGCGTGGAGATGTCCTGTAATCACAAACCCACACCGGTGGATTTCATGCTGTTTCTGGGGGGCGGTCCGGCCAAGTGCCACCTCCCTGCTTGCGTCCCAGAGCTTATCCGGTGAGAGCCCGGCGTCGGCACTGGGGACTGTAACGCGGCTGCTGCTGTTTGCTGCCGGTGTATGCTGCTGTATGCCACTGCACAAGAGGGCCCTGTCTTCTGGCTGCAGGGTAATGGCAACGTGCGGTTGTCGTATGACAGGGCCCCTCACCTTTAGAGATGGAACTCCCGGCCTGGAAACACTGAACTATTGGCTCTCGGGGCTAACACCTGACGACTGGGCAGCCCAGTGGCCAGCCAAGCTCAACAGCACTATGGTGGATATTGGCGTGGCCTTGCTGCAGTCGGCAGGGGCGGAAGCCGGCATGGAGAGCATTGAAGATGCGTTCAGCTTTGTGAAGCATGCCATGGCCGCCGGCAGCACCCCACTGGTTCTGGCAGCCCTGGGCTTATTGCCTGAGGACTCGCTGGATGACGCCATCATCGTGCTGGCATCCTTGATTTTCAAGGTGGCTATGAAGGCGCTTCCCAACCCTGGCTGGGTGAGTTCCTTGCATGCAGTGCAGCGCTTTGCTGCAGTGAAGCTGGCGGAGAGGTTTACCTGAGTTCATTGAGGGTCGTAGTGTCGCTTCAGCTCCCTGCGGAGAGTTGAGTAGTCGTCAGGAGTGACTGCGGTTGTAGCTGTGCGCCCCATCAAGGCACATGGTAGCAGCTGCTGAAGAGCTTGTTTAGTGTGGGCATCTGCCTGCCTCGTACGCAACCCTGGCTGGGTACGTTCCTTGCGTGCACCTGGTTGCGGTGCATACTTTTGCGGCAGTGCAGCTGGCAAACATGTGAATGAGAAGTCATTGAGCGTCGCATGTGTCACTTCAGCTGCTTGAGGAGTGGTGAGTAGTTGCCTGGAGCGACTGCTGTGATTGTAGCTGTGCCGCCCGGTCCAGGCGCTTGAAAGTAGCTACCCTTGTGTAAATGTAAGCGCGGACTTTGCCTGCCTGGCATGCAGGGTGGTTGGGGAGAGAGGCACCGCCAGGTTGTTCACCACTACTGCGACATGGCAGAGGCACTCCTAGCTGCTGGCTGCGCTCCACTTCAGACCACCACTGGGTGGGAAGCCCTGGAGTCTTTGGATTTACCTGGGTGGGCTGCACCTCATCTCAGGTGCGATGACTTGGAGGAGGCATGCCTGACAGGGACCACGGCCAAAGACATTTCCTTGTACCTTGGGATAATTTGCAAGACTCAGTGAGACATAGACTTTCACAGCACTCTTACTTCAGCAGGAATGTGAGCCGCCACACTATCCTGGTAATGGACACGCATGAGGACTTGTCACTGTCTGGTTGCCACTCCATGAGACCCCAGAAGCCGGGCAGCGAGCCCACACTGGACAGGGGTTTTGTTCGCAGGGAGTTGGTGCAAATGGTTGCGTCCGGCCAGCGCTGGAGTCCCGATGAAGCGCACCATGCTTTCCCTCCTGCCTTCCGAGCCGCAACGCGTGCCCTGCTGCTGGCCAATCACCGCGGGCTGGCAACCCCCGCCGCACCTGGCAGTGAAGATACAGCTGAGCCTGGCCAGAAGGGAGTGGGGACTTCACTCGATACTGGGGAAAGAGTGCGGCTGCCTCCAGGTGTGGTGCTCCTGATATTGGACAAGGCGGCGCACCCACCTGCTGCCTGGGTGCCACAGCTGCAGCCGGGGAGCCATGCGCCTCGGCCCAGGGTGCGGTTGAGCACTTGGAAGCTGGGCCTGGCGGTGGCAGCCCTTGCGGCAACAACAGCTGGGCTGGCGGTGGTGTACATGCGTGGGAGGTGAGCAGCCAATGCAGTTCTGATCCAGTACGTCTCTCTCCAACATTACTCATTGATGATGGCATGTGGGTGCATTAGGGGGTGTAGGGTGATAAGCTGACAGGGCTGGACGCACGTGGTATGTGTTTTTGTGTATACCCGTTTTGCTAGTGCGCAACTGACATTTTTCATCTCAGTAACCTGCCAGCTGTGTCATTAACTACTATTGAAATTGCTGCCGTGGCTCCAGCATTTTTTTATGTAAGGTATGTAGCTGCTGTATTTAAAGTTCTTCTGGTTTGTATATGCATGGCTTGATGCGCAAAAGTGGCATCGTTTAAGATGGAAATGCACGTGACAGGAAGGCATTATTTGCTTGTCATGTGGCATCCGGTGTTTGCCTCAATCACTTTTCGTATTGCGTTGCTATCATATTGATAGCATGCAACTGGTCTAGCATAGGCAAAGTGCCCGGTATGTTGTAGCACTGTCTGTGCCGTAGCCTTCATCACTGCAGGCATTGCACAACACGGTGGATGTGTCCTAAGGCCTTATTTAAGTTGCTGCCATGTGGGCACCAGTTTTCACGTATAGTATGTAGCTGTTGCTTCAGAGCCTGCTCTAGTCCGTAATCCATGCCTTGCTTGCCTCCAGCAATCGCAGCCTTCATACCAAATCGTTATGGAAGACTAGTACCTAGCGAGGATTTAAATGCTGCAGAAAAGAGAACACTGCAGCCGCTATGGCACAACAAGCATGGGGTGCTGCAGCTGGTTCCAAGTGTGCAGGCCAGTGATGATAATATCATGTATGCCCCCGCAGTGATAAGGCCTCAGCACAAGACATTGCCTAACAACAACGACAGCTACTTTCCTTGCACAAGCACCCTTCCATGCCCCCGCAAAACAACTGTGACCCATGGTACCTGGCCAAGCCTCTAACCAGCATAGTGTGACAGCTGCGCCGAACCAACAGAACACAACCGCCACCCCTTCTTAAGGTGTACCTGCGCCACATTTCTAGCACCCCGCTGGGCCGCACTCAGGAAAGCTGCCTAGCCAGGCTGCATTGCAGCCACTTGGAAGGTCCTAGCACTTGGCTAACCAGTCCTTCAGGTGGGGTGTGAGATGGCTCCCACTTGGCGCTACGCGCTACCGACTGGTCCGGCAAGTGCTACTCAGGGCAATCGCGGCCATGTGTTGATTCTGAGGAGGAAATCTGCCCAAGGCCCGCCTTGCATTGTTGAGGGATCGCTTAACTCAAGGGTCGGACCCTGGAGGCTGCTACCAAGGCTGGCACGCTCAACATGCTGTGAAGAATCCCCTTCTAAGCCGGAAGGGCCAGAAGGGGGGTGCACGTATCACCACCAGCACTAGCTGATAAGCTGGCGGCATAGGGGTACTGCCTTAAGGCAGAGGCCTTTAAGAAGTGACCCTGGACAAGCCTTAAGGCCGAGGTAACCCTTACAAGTGGTCAAAGCGCGTCGCCACATCCATGGGTCCTGCAGACTGGTATCGTTTGCATAAAAATCTGCCTGCTTCTGTAGTCACGGTGCTTCTTCCTTTCTCCTCTCTTCCACTGATGGCTTTTCATGCCGCTTGTGTCCAACGCCGAGTGGGCCACACAATAGAGGTAAGTTTCAGTGCTAGTCAGCCTTGGCCCTAAAAGGTTCAACAACAAGCTCTAGGACTCTCAAGGCATTGCAAATAGCTGGGTTATCCCTGCAGGGTCCCCCTCGCTGCTGCGCCTGCTCAGGAAGGCGCGCTTCTATGAAGGCGCGACACTCAGGAAGGCTCTCTGAAACCCATGCCTTAACCTAGTTGGCAGAACAATAGACTTGATTTGGTAAACCTGGCGCTTCCTGATTCCCTAGCTGCGTGCGTGCGAGGCTGACAGCCTTCATTCGTCCAAGCGGCTGTCGGTAAAGTTTGGACCGCACTCAGTGCACTATGCTTCAGCACTATTCCATCCGATCATGCAGGCTGACAGGGAACAAGGTTGCTGCTGCTGGCAGGGCGTGCTACGATGTCCGACACCAGCTTCTTCGCCAACCTTGACGACCCAACGGCCACACCACTGCACTGGGCAGCTCAGCAAGGCAACCTAGACGAGGTGCAAGCACTCCTTGCCGCTGAGCCTGGGACGTGCAAAGCTGTTGACAGCCACGGATGGACCGCGCTGCACTGGGCAGCAGGAGCAGGCCAGGCGCAGTGCGTGGCCCTGCTGAGGAGGGCGGGCGCGAGCCTGGAGGCCAGGGGCAGTGAGTCACACACACCCTGGGTGTCAAAGCTTCGGCCACCTGCAGCAGGTCGAGCAGCGGACCTGCCCCTCCTTGGACAAATGTTCAGCCGTGACAGCAAAGCCACGGAGGGCGCCACACCCCTGCATATCGCCGCTGCGCTGGGCCATGTGGAGTGCGTCCGTCAGCTGCTGCAGCTTCAGGCGTGCCGTGAAGCTGCCAACAGCCTGGGGTTCACCGGGCTGCACTTGGCGGCAGCATGCAACCAGTTGGAAACCGTGCGAGAGCTGGTTCGGAGTGGGGCAGATGCAGCAGCTAAAAGTGGGACCGGGGTATCGCCAGTCCACGTTGCAGCGGCATGTGGCAGCTTGCATTGCCTGAAGGAACTCATATGCCTGGCACCAGGTATTGTAGCTAAGGCAAGTGATACCTGGACACCGCTGCACTGTGCGACTGCGGCAGGCGCGGCCGACAGCGTGCAAGAGCTGCTGGCAGCCGGTGCTGATGTGGAGGCAGGGTCCCTCAAGGGCATCAGGCCACTCCACACGGCCGCAATGTTTGGCCACACGGAGGTAGCTATGGTACTGACCAGAGCAGGGGCTGACATGGAAGCCCAGGGCATCCTCGGAACTCCCTTACACTTTGCAGCCTCCAGAGGGCGGATCAAGACAGCCCTGGCCCTGGTAGGGGCGGGTGCTGACGTGGAGGCAGAGGGTCCCCGGGGCCCCTGGGGACCATGACGCCCCTTCAGCAGGCTGCAGCCTGCGGCAATGTGGACTTTGTCACTGCCCTGCCGGCAGCGGGGGCGGATATCAATGCCACGAATACGGATGGCGCCCACTGCCTGCACCACTTTCTGGACTGGGTGGCCCACACCAAGGCGGAGGATACCGTCCAGCGGCTGCAGCAGCTGCTGGATGCGGGGGCGAGTGTGCCTCTGGCTTGCAGGCAGAGACCCACACCGGTGGATTTGCTCCTGCTTCAAGAGGACAACCCATCCAGCTGCAACCTCCCTGCTTGGGCCCCAGAGCTTATTCGGTGGGTGCCAGGTGTGGGCAGTGGGGGCAAAAAGTTGGCGTTTTCAGGACACAAAGCTTCAGCACCTGCAGACGTGTGTTTACCACCTTGCAATCAATTATTGAGTACACAGTTACCTTGAGAGCCATGTCTTCTGGCTGCGCAGCTTTTTCCACTATGCAGGCAAGGTTCTTGTCTTCTGACCGCAGGATGATGGCGGCTGCCGGGTGCCCTGTAAGGGCCCCGCTCACCATGAGGGACAGGACTCCCGGCATACCCACAATGAAGTGGTGGTTCCGGTCGCTAATAGTAAACGACTGGGCAGCCCAGTGGCCAGCCGCACTCAGCGGCAGTGCGGTGGATATTGGCGTGGCCTTGCTGCAGTCTGCAGCCACCGAACCCAGGACGGAGAGCATTAGTGAGGCGGTTGGCCTTGTGAAGCTTGCCATGGCCGCCGGCAGCATCCAGCTGGTGGTGGCAGCCCTGGGCTTACTGCCTAAGGACTCACTGGATGTGAAGCTCATGATGCTGGCATGTGTGGTCTTCATGACGGCCCTGAAGGCGCTTCCCAGCCCTGACAAGGTGAGTTCCTTGCATGCACCTGGTTGCAGTGCAGTATTCTGCAGCAGTCGCAATTTGCGGGGAGGTTAGTGGGAGTCACACTGACAGTACAGCTGCCCAGAAGGGGGTGACGAAGTTGGCTGCAGGGACTGCGGAGGCTGTACATGGGGGCCGTCAAGACCTGCATCCCAACAGCAACCCATGGGGATCCGTGTAAGTGTGGGCTGTTGCCTGCCTGGTGCACGCAGGGTTCCTGGGGAGAAAGGCATCACCAGGTCGTGCACCACTATTGCAGCATGGCACAGGCTCTCCTAGCTGCTGGCTGCGCTCCAGTTATGACCTTGTCTGGCCAGGACCTGCTGGACTATGTTAAGGTGCCTGGGTGGGCAGCACAACACCTCAGGTAGGATGACAAGGGAAGGACAGGTGCCACACAGTCTTCTAGCGGCCAAGGGTCTATATATAGACAGTGAGACATAGACCTGCAAACCCATGTGCCAACCCCATGGCCGCGCCATGCCAAATTCTTACATCATGCTTCAGGAATGTCGAACGCCACGTCCTCCTGGTAGCTTAGGAACTCGTACGTGGGGTTGAGGAGATCGTGCTTCGTGCTTTGTGGACATAGCAAATTTTGGCTCCCTGTGGGCCCCACCTTATGTCGGTTGTGGGGGACTCATGGCCGCATGGCCAGATGGCTGTGCGCTGTTGGACTAGACTGTCTAGTCTAGACTAGGCCTGGTGGCTGGTGGTTACAATGCTTGGCAATTACCACTTTCTGATTGGCGCTCCCTGAGAACCGTCAAGCCTATTCTGCGAGCCCAGATTGGTTGAGGATTTCCTGCAGGGAGCTGTTGCAAGTAGTTGCGTCCGGCCAGAGCTGGAGTCCCGATGAAGCACACCTTGCTTTCCCTCCTGCCTTCCGCGCCGCAACGCGCGCGCTGCTGCTGGCCAACCACCGCGGACTGGAAATCCTCACACCCGGCAGTGAATATACAGCTGAGCCTGGCCAGAAGATAGGAGCCCGCCCTCCTGGGGACAGCAGGGCAAGAGTGCGGCTGCCGACAGGTGTGGTGCTGCTGATACTGGAAAAGGCGGCGCACCCACCTGCTGCCTGGGTGCCACAGCTGCAGCCAGGAGGGCTTGCGCCACCGTCAAACGCAGTACTGGCCGCTTGGAAGCTGGCAGTGGCAGCTGCGGCAGCAGTAGTTGGGCTAGCAGTGGCTCTGGTGCGCAGGAGGTGGCTGCGGTGACCAGCCATTGTAGTTGTTGATGGTGGCAAGCAACGCCAAATTAAAGATAGGTGGAGATGAAGTGTGCTGCCAGGGTTGGATATCTATTTGGTGGCCCGTTGGGGGACTTGATGATACACAGTGTATGGTAAGCTGACAGGGCTGGATGCAAGTGTGGTGTACTGGTGTATATTAGTCTGGGTTCCTGTGGATGGTGGAAAGTGGTGCGGAGGAAGGAGAGTTAATGGACGACCTGCGCTGACAAAAGTTGTAGTCACTAGTATTGCATGACATGGCACTGCACAACGCAGTGGATCGGCCTGCTGCCTCTAGCCTAGTAGGTCTGGCCGGGATTACTGACTTGTGGTGTCAGCGGTTTTACGTAAGGCCTGTAGCTGTTGCATCAAAACATTCTCTGGTACATATACATATTGATTGCTTGCCTGCCAGGGCAGTGCCCGCAATGCAGCCTTTCATGCATCCTTTGGCTGTGATGTCCTGATGGTGAGCACATAACATCCATGTCCTGATGGTGTACACATAACATCCATGGGTCCTGCAGACTGGTATCGTTTGCATAAAAGTCTGCCTGCTTCCGTAGTTACGGTGCTGTCTTCATTCTCCTATCTTTCCCTGAAGGGTTCATATGCCGCTTGTGTCCAACGCCGAGTGTCAGGAGCCACACAAAGTACATCGACACAGTGGAGGAATGAAGTGCTAGTTAGTCTTGACCCTACAAAGGTTTTACAACAGCTTTTCTGACACTCGATGCAATGCATTTAGCTGAGTTGACTCCAGGTTGACAGCAGGTCAGGTTGACAGCATCCCTGCTTGGCCTCCTCTGCTGCGCCTGCGGAGGAAGGCGCGCTTCAAGTAGAAGGCGCGACACTCAGGAAGGCTCTCCCAAACCCGTGCCTTAACCTTGTTTACTGAATTCTAGAGTATGCATGGAATATTTTTTGCTTTCCTGACTTCCTAGCTGCGTGCGCACGAGGCTGCAGCCTTCAATCGCCGATGGCACGGCGTGTACGTGGCAGCCGGTAAAGTCTGGACTGCACCCAGTGCACTGTGGTTGCCGTTATAAGTCTGATCACGCCGCATAACAGGGAGCAAGGTTGCTGCTGCTGGCAGGGCGTGCTACGATGTCTGACACCAGCTTCTTCGCCAACCTTGACGACGCACAGGCGACACCCCTGCACTGGGCTGCTCTCCATGGCAACCTAGACGAGGCTAGGGCGCTCCTTGACGCTGACCCTAGGATTGTGAAGGCGGTTGACAGCCATGGGTGGACCGCGCTGCACTGGGCAGCAGCAGCAGGCCGGGCGAAATGCATTGCCCTGTTGGTGAGGGCGGGCGCGAGCCTGGAGGCCAGGGGCGATGAGTCACACACACCCTGGATGGCAAAAGTTCGGCTGCCCGCCGCAGCAGGGCGAGCAGTAGGCCTGGCCCTTGGCCTAGTAAACAGCCGTGACAGCAAAGCCACCAAGGGCGCCACACCCCTGCATATTGCCGCGGCAATGGGCCATGTGGACTGCATCTGTCAGCTGATAGAGCTGCAGGCGTGCCCAGAAGCAGCCAACAGCCTTGGATTCACCGCGCTGCACCTTGCAGCAGCTTGCAACCAGTTGGAAGCCCTGCGGGAGCTGGTTCGGGGTGGCGCGGACGCGGCAGCTGAACGTGGGAGCAGGATGTCACCAACCTGCATCGCAGCAGCATGTGGCAGCCTGGAATGTCTGCGAGAACTTATCCTGCTGGTGCCTTGTATTCTAGCGAAGAAGAATGATGGCTGGACACCGCTGCACTGTGCGGCTGCAGCGGGCGCTGCAGACAGCGTGCGAGAGTTGCTGGCAACAGGTGCTAACGTGGAGGGGGGATCCCTAAAAGGCATACGGCCACTCCACCTTGCAGCTGAGTGTGGCCACACAGAGGCAGCGATGGTACTGATCAGGGCAGGGGCTGACATGGGCGCCCAGGACATCTGCGGCACCCCCTTACACTTTGCAGCCTCGAGGGGCCACATCGAGACAGCCCTGGCCCTGGTGGCGGCGGGAGCTGACATGGAGGCAGAGGGGTCTCTGGGGATTAGCACGCCTCTTCTGCAGGCTGCAGCGTCTGGCAAGGTGGACGTTGTCACTGCCCTGGCGGCAGCAGGGGCGGATATCAACGCTCAAGATAGGCGGGGCTGCACTTGCCTACACCGCCTTCTGGCCTGGGTGGCCAAAAGCAAGGCGGAGGATGCAGTCTCACGGCTGCAATGGCTGCTGGATGCGGGGGCGAGCGTGGAGCTGGCTTGCAGCCATAAACCCACACCAGTGGATGTCCTGCTGGCTGACCGGGGGCACTCAGCCAACTTCCACCTCCCTGCTTGCGCTCCAGATATTGTCCGGTGAGATTTCGGTGTGGGCAGTAGCGGCATGAATTTGGCCGCTGTTGCGTGTTGCCAGGTTCAAGGCGAGCAGCAACTATTTCACTGTGCAACCAAGAGCCTTGCTTGCCGCTGTTAGGCCCCGCACTAGGCTGGGTTTACAGCCTCAGCAACCAAGGGCTGTGTCTTCGGGTTGCAGGATGATCGCAGCGGCCGGGTGCCCTGTGAGGGCCCCACTCACTTCGTTAAACGGTACTCTCCGCCCAGGAACGGTGGAGTGGTGGCTCAGCGAGCTGTTACCTTTCGATTGGGAAGCCCAGTGGCCAGCCACACTCAGCAGCAGTGTGGTGGAGGTTGGCGTGGCCTTGCTGCAGTGTGCAGCGACAGAAGTAGACGTGGAGGGCGGCACCAAAGAGGCGGTGGGCCTTGTGAGGCTTGCTGCGGCAGCCGGCAGCATCCAGCTGGTGGTGGCGGCCCTGGGCTTACTGCCTGCGGGCTCGCTGGATTGCAAGGTCATGGTGGTGCCCCTCGTGGCTTTCTTAGCGGCAATGAAGGAGCTTCCCACCCCTGGCCGGGTAAGTATTCTGCACACACCAGGTTGCAGCACGCGCTTGCGGTCATGAAGTTTGGTACTACCTAGTAGGCAGGTCACAGGGAGTCATACTGACACTTAGCTGCCTGGGAGGGGGTGAATAGATGGCAGGAGTGACTGCGGAGGTCATCGTTGTGATCCCTGTCAAGTTGATTGAGAGTAGCTATCCATGGGTGCATTTTGCCTGCATGGCACGCAGGGTGGCTGGGGAGAGCGGCACCGCCAGGTTGTTCACCACTACTGTGACATGGCAGGTGCCCTCCTAGCTGCTGGCTGCGCTCCACTCAAACTCTCCAATACTGGCCGGGAGATCCCCCTGGAAGTCGTTGAGCTGCCTGGATGGGCAGCACCACACCTCAGGTGGGATGCCAAGGGGAGGACACATGCTTGGCAGGGGTAGCGACACAGGTTTTCCTTGCCAGCAACTGTGAGACATGGACATGATATTTCTTTTCTCGAAAAGGGGCAGCAGGCATGCCAAGCGCCACGTCATCCTGCTAGCATGCCATGGCATGCCATTTAATCATGCATTGAATCGATTTAAGAACTGGTACGAGGAACTCGTGATATGTGGACGTCGTACATCCTGGCACTCTGTCGGCCCAACTTGTAGTCACGGCCGCATGGCCAGGTGGCGCTACGATGTCAGACTGCAGCTAGCTGTATGGTGGTCACGCACGGTAGCACTCGCTTGCCTGATGGCCGCTCCCTTCACTCAGCAAGCCAGTCTGCGAGCACTGCCTGCTTACCGATTTTATGCAGGGAGTTGGTGCAAGTGGTTGCATCTGGGCAGCGCTGGAGCCCCAATGAAGCACACCATGCTTTCCCCCCTGCCTTCCGTGCCGCAACACGTGCGCTGCTGCTGACCAACCACCGTGGGCTGACAACCCACACACCTGGCAGTGGTGACACAGCAGAGCCTGGCCAGAAGATAGGGGGCCCTCCTGGCGAGAGTGGGGCAAGAGTGCGGCTGCCGCAAGGTGTGGTGCTGCTTTGCTGCACTGGACAAGGCGGCGCACCCACCTGCTGCCTGGGTGCCACAGCTGCAGCCAGAGGGGCGTGCGCCACGGTCCAAAGGATGGGTGAGCACTTGGAATTTGAACACAGCGGTAGCAGCTGCGGCAACAGCAGCTGGGCTGTGGTTGGCTTACATATGCAGGAGGTTGCTGCAGTGACCAGCGGAGGTACATGTTGGTGATGGCAGGCAATATGTGAACAGGGTTAGTAGTTTACACCTAAGGTGAGTCGTTGCTGCAATCAAAAAAACATTCTCTACTTCGCACTACCTGCCACCCATGCTAACATCATTCTCTAGCACGTACATGCATGGTTTGCTCGCCTCCCTCAGGTGGCCGCCCTCTATGCCTCATTTGCACCTGACGGCGACAGAGCTCCTGACTTGTGCACCATATCTTTTATCTCTCAACCTCAACAGCCTTTTTTGTAGTACGCCCTTACAAGCAACATGGCGTACATCCAACCAGGGCGTCTTGTCCCTGGCAAGAAACGCGACTGTGCCAGCAGGTCTTCCTTCCAACTACCTCATGAGAAACTAGTACCTAGCGAGGACCTCCAACTGTTGCAAGGAACAGAAAACTGTAGCTGCAAGGTCACAACAAGCATGGGCTACTGCAGCGTGTACCAAGTATGCTGGGCCAGGGATGATAGTATTGAGTATGCCCTGCAATGATCAAGGCTACGATACAAGACATTGTGCAACCGCACCATATCGGGCACGTAGTAAACACTAGAAAATGCATGCTGTCATAAGGCAGCCATGCAACGCATTAAGGATGACTCAGACAGGCCACTGTGTGCCACATGACAAGCAAATGAAGCCATTGTGGCAAGGAAGAAGTATAGAAACGAAAGATGACATGCAGGACATTCATGAAACATTGGGTTCAGCAATCTCACCACACACACCAAGGCGAGGCAAAACCCAAGCCTGCCTGCCATGCACGTAAGCTGTGGAAAATTGGGTACACTTTGCAGCCATAACCTGCCGCACGTCTATTAAGCCATGCCACCAGCACCCGCATACCCTGTACCACGAGGAGAGTGCAGCACTGATAACAGCGCAGCTAGTTTCCTTGCATGAGCAGCCTCCCATGCACCAAGCCTATATGACGATACGTAGCCAACCATTGCACCGGCCAAGTGCGCCCAGCTGCGCCACACCAACAACAACCACCGTTCCGTCGCTAGCTACAACTGCACTACGTTTGCACTAGCATACCGGCTGGGGTCACTCCAACCGCAGTACAGCACCCAATACGCAGGCTGGTAGAGCTGCTTACACGGTCTGGGGAGTTGGCCAGTGCGTCTCCTTGGCTGCCGCCATGCCCTCCTGGGGGCTCAAGCCGCCAGCTGCTCCTCCTCGTCCGAAAACAGACCCTCGTAGGTAGAGCCGGCTGGAGTGCCATGCTCATGTGCCCACTTGCTGCCAAGGTTGCTGCTGCTGCTGCTGCTGCCGGCACTGCCGTTAACGGGCTGCTCCCAGGCTTTGCGCCGCCCCCTCTCCTGCTGCGCCAGCCACTCAATGGACTGGTACTGGTCCAGGCCGGCTCCGTGGGCAGCCAGCCAGGCGGGGAGTTCCTCCTTGATAAAGTGCTCCTTGAAGGCCAGGAACTCCTCGCGGGACGACTTCAAGCGCTTGACGTAGCTGCAAGCCAGTGGGGCAGGTGAGCGGTGGGGGGTAAGTGAGGCGAGCAGCCGGCGGGGCCAGCTTGCTTTTCTCATGCGACTGTTGCAGCTACATGTGCGATAGCGACCGGACCACGGAGAAAGCCCTTCTCTCTTGTTTCGGTCACAGAGTGGCAGGGTGTACCAAACACTGCACCGCCACTGCCCACATCCAGGCATCACTGCGGTGCACGCAAGGCGACGCCACTCACGTATCGACGCCAATCTGCGTGATCTCCTTGGCCGTGGTGGATTTGACTTCCGGGACCCGCCGCCAGGAGTCAGTGGGGCGGTGCACTGCGGCAGGCACAGCGGCTGGAGTGAGGAGCATGTGGGATATTTATGAAGGACGGTCTTTACTGACAGGACACCTAAGGCTAGATGCACAGCGCAAGTACAACCGGACCCTCGCTGTTGTACCGCTGCGGTACGAGGCAGCGGATCGGGTGCCTCCATCCGCCGATACACACGCCGCACATAACACAGTGCGAATGCACGTGCTGAAACCCAAGGTTTCAGGTGACAAGACATGCCACCAGCCCAGCAGCCCTGCCCGGCCCCGTCAACCACCCACCACCCCGCAGCCCCACCCTGTCTGCACCGGCCCGCCCAAGGGACCAGCATGACTCACCCACAAAGCCCTTGTGCAGGGCAAACGCGATGCGCGGTCCTAGGGTCTCTGTCAGCGACCGCGACAGCAGGATCGGATTCCGTGCATGGTCCTCCACCTCGTACTGTATGTGCTCGCGCAGCCAGTCAAACTTGATCTGGACAAGGGTCTGGGTGAGGGACACGACCTGCACACGGCGCAGCGGGACAGCATACCTCAGCACAGCACAGCAGCCTTGACCAGTCGTCTTCGACCAGTCATCACCGGAACGGTGCCTATATGGGGTCACAGCGTGCAAAGCGCAGCGAGAACAAGCAATGGCAGAAACCTGGCGGCTAGCAAGGCGCCGCGTAATCAGCTGAGGGAAACAGCCTGCCTAACACAGAGCATACAACCACAGCAACAGCAAGGCAATGCCGCACATCTGGGCAACAGTCCACATCGTGGCGAGCCCGGAGCAGGCTCGGCAGCAGCTGGCCCAACACCGCGCAGCCTTGCTAACCGAGGCGGCCCGGTGGCATGACAGCAACCACAGCCGCCATGGCAGGCTCGTCAGCAGGCCCCTGCACCCCTCTCAGAGCAAGCTACCACCAGGGGATGGCAACTCATGCCCTTACCCCAGCCAGCCCGCCCAGGTCACCCACTATCCCTCAACAGGAGCCAACCCCACGCCACCGCCAATCACGCACCTTGGGGAACTGGGTCAGGAAGCCGACCAGGTCATGGCGACTCATGCCCTTGCCCATCCAGAAGGCCACGCAGGTGCGCAGCAGGTCCAGCATGAAATGCTCAGACAGCACGGGGTTCATGCACAGCATGCGCCGCATGTGGCGGGACGTAAAGCCCAGGCTCTGCGGCAGGGCACAGGAAGGACAGGTGAGCATTGCTAAGGGCGGGTGAAAGCCATGGAAGAAGGGATAGGGATAGAAGTGCAGTTTCCATCGGGGTAACCGGGGAACCAGGCAGAGTGAACAGGGGCGCTGGTATCCGAAATCAGGTAGACTGAACAGAGCACTGCTGCTTGCCTACAAAGCGGTACCTGCCACTGGCTCGCATGGCAACTACGCACCAGCAGACACAGCACATGAAACGCAGGGGCTGGGAGCCAGCAGGGACACAGAGCAGGTCCAGCTCACGGCAGACACAGGTGGCAAGGCGGGGCAGCGTTCTGGCCAGCCAAGCCACAAGAAGCAGACCCCATGCAGCCGCAGAGCAGAGCAGAACGGAGCGGAGCGGAGTAAGAGAAGCCTCCCGGGGCTCAATAGTCACTCTGACCTGCATGTAGTCCAGCAGCGGCAGCAGGTGCTCGTCCACCTGCATCACCAGCACCCGCGGGTGCGCCGCCACCATCCGCGCAATCTGCACACGTGACGCACACGTGGCAAGTGAGGATCCCCTGAGGAAGCCGTTTCCTGCTGGTCACTGATAACAGGGTGCTGCTAGGCTGGTCCAGAAAGACCCTCAACCACATCCACCCCCAAGTTGCTCACAGCTCCCACCACCAACCATGAGTCATCTGCACATGAGCTTTCAGTCACCAGCTCAAACAGCAGTCCAGCATGAACCTCAACCATGTCCACCCTAGCTGCTCCCTACTCCCAACACTCAACCATGACCCATCCATAGACGTGTGTTTAGTCACCTGCTCAGTGGGCATATCCAACATGACCTTCAGGCACTCCACCCCCGGCCGCACTTGCGCCTCCAAGTCCAACCCCAGAACCCAGGGCTGTGTCTTCAGGATCCGTCGGAACTGGGTCATGGAGATGCACAGATCCTGCACAGCAGTACGGGGGCTCAACTACACGTTAGCGACGCACAACAGCAGCGCACGTACTTGAAAGAGGTCCAGGACACATGCGCAACTGAGGCCAAGACCATGTCACTTGGAAAGGCTAAGCCGGCCATGGATGACATGAGCCAGGGAGGAGGGAACACACACCAGGTGTGTTCAACATCCCCACAACCAAGGAGAAAGACTGACTCTGACTTCCTGGGCACTTAATCAGCGAGCTGGGCATTTTATCAGCGAGCGGCACTAGCAAGCAATGCCAGCATGGGCGGCTAACCCCACCAAGCGCCCAAGGCACACACAACATGCTACAGGACACAGCAAGTGCCCAGGTCACAGCATCGAACCAGCTCCGAGTCTCACTGATTGAGTAATTGAATCCGCAGCACCATAACCAGCTTACCACCACATAACAGTTTTGACAGCATCACGAACACCTACATTGCCACCCATCCGAGCCTAGACTCCACGCACTGAAGCGTGTCCACCAATTAACCAACCTACCTTCAACAGGAAGTTGGCCATCGCGGCCGCGCTCTCCGCTTTGATGGTCAGCGGCGCGCCAAGCTTGTCCCCGATCTCCCTCCGCGGCAGCACCTGCGCCTCCAGGTCTACTTTGGCAAGATGCCGCCTCAGCGTGGCCTCCACGCTGCGGTCCGTCTCCACGCCCGCCGCGCCCAGCGCGGCCAGCACAGCAGGCACAGCGGCCGAGTGGTCCGCCCAGCACCGGGCGCCCGCCGGGGGCGGCAGCCCCGCCGGCAGCGGCGGCGCGGGCGCCGCGCCCGCTGGCAGCGTCATGACCTGCGCCGCATACTGCCGCTCGGCGGCCGCCGTGGCGGCAGCGGCCGCCGCTGCCTCCCGCTCCTCCTTGCAGAGGTGGCGTGGCCGGCCCAGCCGCGGACCGCTGCTGGTGCTGCTGCTAGAGTAACCACGGCTGCCGGGCAGCAGCGCGTTGGGATCCTTGAACCTGGACAGGTCCGCCGGATCCTCAAACATCCTGCTCGGCCGCTGCCCTGGCTGTTGCTGCTGCGGCCCCTCCTCCGCCCCTGCCGCTGCCGGCGGCAGCTGCTGCGCCAGCCGCGGCAGGCCCGCTAGCGAGTCCACATGCTGCTCCAAGTCCTCCCAGGTAGAGGCGGGGTCCAGCCACGGCCCATGCAGCGTGCGGGGGTCGAAGCGGGTCCTCCCCATGAAGGGGATCCCTTGAACCTGCCCTGACCAGGACCACTGCAGCAGGCAGGCAGGCAGGCAAGGCGGGGGGTCAGCACCTGCTTGCTCACCAGGCTGGGTGGTCGATGACAGACGAAGTACACACACATATGTGTATACCCCGGCCTTGCGTGGAGCCACAGCCGGCAGCCAGTGCGCATCTGGGGCAAGGTTGAGGCACCCAAGGAAACATGAAAAGCTGAGCAAGGAAAACTAAAAAGCTGTGGCAGCGCAACTGCGATAGGCCAGCAGGCACACACGCATAAGTGCAGCACGGAAAGGGGGTTGCTGCTACCGCCGCCGCTGCTGCTCCCGCCGCTGCTTTACACTCTGTGCTGCCGAGCGCTTCCACACAAAGGCGACCTCCTAAAGGCCTCTAATAATACAACGATAGAGTGTACAAGGGCAGGGCAGAACGGAGCCAACTGAAGCAGCCTACCTGGTCAATATTATATAGCTCGCGCCTGTACTGCGTCAGCTTCGAGAAGCGCAGTTCCCTGAGAGCGTCCCAGGGAGGCATGTCAAGCACAGGCGCCACTTGCAGGGCGGCCGGAGACCGTGTGAGCATAAGGCCTGGCCCTGCTCCTTGGGCGTAGTGGTGCGAGGTGTGGTCCTCAAGTGACTCATCCCCCTCGTACGCATAGGCCGGCTGAGACGCAAATGACCTGCTGCTGTGAGAGGGGATGTGCCTCGGGCAGGCGGTGCTACTGCTGGCGCCCGGGCTGCCTTGCCGCAACTGCTGCGATAACGGCTGCAAGCCTCGGGAACCAAGCGAACTGCGGCTGGTCCCTGCTGCAGGGTGGAACGAGGTCGTGCATGACCTTAGCTGCGCTTGCTGCTCAGGCTGGCGATGCCTGTCATATGCGCTGCTCACAATGCTGGAACACTCCAGTGCTGCAGGACCTGCCCATGACAGCAACGAGGTTAAAGAAGTGGCGGCCACCAGACGACACTGCACCTCCATGCTTCCACCCTAGTCCCAAAGGGGAACAACGAGAAGATGCTACCAGTTTTAAGGAACTCAGACGTTATTATTTGCTAGCGCACAAGCGCTAGGCAATTGGAGTCACTCTCCCGACGCCTAGCCGTCCTTGAGCAGCCTCAACACTCCTACCACACCCCCAACAAGCCAGATCACCTGCACCACGGACCCCACTGGCCCCCAATTGTGTGTTCCCTGGTCGGCGGGACAGCAGGCAGGACAGGTGTACCTCTTGGTCCTTCATGCGCCTTCTGGTCGTTGGACAAGAGCTGAGCATGCCTTGCCATTTCTTGGGGAGTAGCCGAGGATCGCAGGAGTGCACTCCCCCTTGTCATCGGCCCGTGTCGTACCTCATCATGGTCTCACAGCGGATAAAGTTCCGGACGGTTCAGGGCAAGGTGTTTGACCTTGAGTTCGAGGATGACACCAAAGTGGGTTTATTCAGAAGCGGGGTCAGCTGATCCTGGGGCAAGCCTGCGCTTTGGGTGGTTGCGATCGTGGGCTAGGTGGCTTTACCAGGAGTGCCCTTGGGCTGCTTACTGCAGGTGGCTGATGTGAAGGCCAAAATCGAGGAGACCCAAGGGGGTGACTTCAGCAAGGACGCCTTGAACATAATTTACCAGGGCAAGGCAAGTAAAACTGGCGAACGGGCTTGCTGATGGACATGCCTAACCTTTTCTTTAAGACCCGTGCTTTTACAACATAGACTGCTGCCCCTGCTGCAGATACTAAAGGATGACTCCACGCTCAAAGAGAGCAACGTGTCAGACTCTGGGTTTTGTGTGGTGATGGCTATGAAGGTTGGTTGTGGGTACCACAGAGTGCTGTGACCGCCCCGCCTGCTGTACAGGTCTTAGACTTTCCTTCTCGGTGCTCCTGCTGACTACAGTTCCTGGTTTGCTTGGAGGGACTACCTAAGGCCGTACACATACATGCAGCTCATGTGGCTGTGCACTTTCAACTGCTGCAGAAGAAGCCAGCTGCAGCAGCAGCTCCTGCTGCCGAGCCAAAGCCCGAGCCTGCAGCGCCTCAGGTCAGGCACAGCCTCAGTGCGTGTGCGGAGTGGCCACCGGATGGGTCCCTCTCCCTGTCTAGGAGCTACTGAACTGCGCTTGCATGCCCCCGGCGCGCAATCTATCCCCCTGGGCGTGGTGTATCATATGTAGAAGTGTTGCTGTTGGAAGAAGTTTAGAATTCAGTGACACCGTGGGACGCTGTCTGCAGCAGGCGCCAGCTGCCTCCACAGCAGATCCCGCGCCGCCTGCGGCCCCTGCCGCCGCCGAAGCGCCCGCAGCGGCCGCGCCTGCCGCCGCTGCCCCTCCGGCTGCTGCGCCCGCTGCCCCCGCTGCGCCTGTGGTTGAAGCCGACCTCCACTCCGAGCTGGCCACAGGGTCGCACCTGGAGGGGCGCATCAGCCAGGTGGGGAGAAAGAGCGGGGAGGGGTGTGTGTGTGTGTGCGGTGTTGGTTGTGGGGTGGGTGGGGTGGGAGGGCGAGGTAACCGCATGAAGCTGGGCTATAGGGCTGCACCTGAGGACACCCGCCTGCCTTCTTTCTTACCGCCCGCGCTTTGCTTTTCACGTGCTGTACAGCTGATGGAGATGGGTTTCCCCCGGGAGGAGGTTGTGCGTGCTATGCGCGCTGCGTTCAACAACACCGAGCGCGCCGTGGAGTACCTCATGACAGGCATCCCCGAGGGTGAGTACGGCCTGACGAGCGCCATGATGCAAGTGTAGTTATCACTTACGGCATGCCGTGAACCCTTGGAGTTTTCATGGCGGGCCTCATTCTTGGCATGCCCGCAGGGAAGGAAGTGGGGCCAAGGGGTAGGGGAGATGTAGGGTGTGACATAGCAACTTTCCTTCCTGCAACTTCTCTTCCTAGGCCTGGGTGTGCTGGTGGGGGTCACCGGTATCTGCTGCAGCACCTGTAGGTATCAAGGATCTGATACCCAGCACTCTTACCTTTCCTTCTCGCAGGCCTGGATGTGCCGGTGGTGGCCCGCGCGCCGCCCCAGGCGGCGGCCGCCGGCGGGCAGCAGCAGCAGGCAGCGGGGGCGGTAGCGGCCGCCCCGCAGCAGCCGCCCGCGCCGGCCGCGCAGCCCTTCAACATGTTTGCACCGGCGGTGAGCAAGCGGTGGCACGGGGGGCTTGCATGCTGGGGTGCTTGCTGCTCATGGGGGCAGTGGGGCTTGCCAAGGCGTCCGCCAATCTAGCCTGCAGAGACCCCAGTGCATCTGGAATCTGTGTGAGTCTGGGTGCCTTCCTGAATGGCGTTGCTCGCCTGCCTGTCTGCCGACCCACAGCTGCGTCATGCTCTCATGAAGTTCTTTCTTTCTGACCCCGCAGCCCGCTGGGGGCGCCCCGCAAGCCCCCCTGGCAGGCGCCGCTGCCGCCGGTGCCGGCGGGGGCGGGCCGCTGGATTTCCTGCGCTCCAACCCCCAGTTCCAGGCCATCCGCGCGATTGTGCAGTCCAACCCCGCCCTGCTGCAGCCGATGCTGACGGTGAGTGAGTGAGGGGAGCTGTGTGTTGTAGCGGGCGGGGGCGCCTGCCGTAGCAAGGGACGCATCTGATGTGGCACGGTGTGGGCCTGCGTGGCGGGGAGGCAGGCCTGGGATTTTTTTTTGTCATATCATTCCAAACAACATGCAAGGCAGGCTGAACCCCCGTTCTTTCCCATGGAGTTCCTGGTGTAATGCTGCCCCAACTTCTCTTGCTGCCACACCCTGACTGCGTCCCCTCCTGGCATGAGCTGGGTCACTCCCATTCCGCCCTGGTTCAGCAGCCGCATCAGCAGTGTTCCTGTCTTTCCCCTCCTTCACATCACAGCAACTAGGCCGGAAACACACACACACACGCCCCTCCCCCTTCCTGCGTCTCTGTGCAGGAGCTGGGCGCGTCCAACCCCGCGCTGCTGCAGCAGATCCAGGCGCACCAGCAGGAGTTTTTGGCGCTGGTGAACGAGCCCATCGCGCCGGGTGACCCCAACATGGAGGCCATGCTGCAGCAGATGGAGGAGGCCATGGGCGGGGAGGGGGGAGAGCCGGGCATGGGTGAGTTAGTCGGGGGGTTAGTCGTGTGGGGTGTCATGTGTTGGGTCGGGGGGTCAGGCTCTCGCAAGGCAGGCGGCGGGGAGGGCGGCGAGCCGGGCATGGGTGAGCCGTAATAGAGGGGGTTAGTCAAGAGCACTGCGCGCGTGTTGTGGGTGGCAGGCGACCAGGGTAAGTACTCAGAGATCAGCTGCTGGGACCGGCGTGGGTTGAGCCGCTGCAATCCCTGGTCTTCCGATATCGGCAGCTAGCTGGCAGCGTGGTGGGTGAGGCTAATGTCAAGGCACTGCTTGCAAGCTGGCCAGCAGCGGCCGAGGTGGTAATTTTCAGGACCTCCACCATGCTCAAGCAAAATGAGCAGGCTGGGGCGCGGTACCCGGGGCCAAGACCGAGTACTACGCGCCCAGCGCCGCAGAATGCGCACATTTGTGACACAGCGGTTGGAACTGGAGACCAGCATGCCGGCATCCCTGCAGAACTGAAGTGCGCATCCTGCTACGCCAGGCGTGTAGTATTCGGTCGTGGCCCCTGGGACCGCGCCCCAGCCTGCTTACTCTGCTAGAGCGTGGTGGAGGTCCTAAAAACCAGCTCGGCCGCTGCTGTCCAGCTTGCTGCACATGCGTGCCTTTGACAGTGATCCCATAGACCAGTATGCCCACCACGCTGCCAGCTAGGAGTGTGGGAATACCGGGGGTTGCAATGTCTCTAACCCAGGACGCCAAGAAGTCGTAATGGCTGCGCAATAAGTCGTAATGGCTGCGCAATGTGAATGAGAGTGGGAAGAACTGCGCCTTAGGCTGGGAGATTGGGGGGCGGGGTGGGGCCCAGGACAGGCACCAGCCCTTACCAGTACTTGGGTTAAATTGGCAGGCAATGCAATGAGAGACGCGGTAGGTGCGGAGTGGACTGACAAGGCTGTATGCGGTTCTTAGCATGGGTGGCAGGTAGTGCAAACTGGCAGGTAGTGCAAACAGGAAGTGAGGGCTGGGCTGGACTGACAGGGCTGGATGCAGAGTGATCATAAGTCTTGCCTGAGGTCTGAGCCAGTAGCTCTCTCCCCAAGATAAGCTAAGGCCACTGGAAGAGTAGGAGGTTATGCTCTGTGTCGTGCTGAAGCTGCCTAACTTCCCTAACCAGCACTGTTTAGATCTCTTCAGTCCTCGGCTTGACATTTGTGGAATTTCTTCGGCTGGTGCAAGGGTGGCGTGATCGCACCGTCGTAGGCATAGGCTCGCTGCCGTCTTTGCTCATTTGTACAAAGACGTAGATGAAGAGAGCTTTGGACTTTGGGGATCCTTTTAGAATCTTATTAGCAAGGGTGGCAGGTAGTGCAGACAAGGAGTGAGAGATGAGCTGGAGTGGCAGCGCATATTCTTTTTTGACTGTCCCTGCTGCCCCGCCTGCAGTGCAAGTGGAGCTGACGGAGGAGGGGGCTGCCTTAACCCTAAGTCCTGAAATCACTAATAGATGACAGGGAGCTTGAAGCTGGGAGGATTCGGAATATTCCATGGCGTAAAGGCTTCCCATGCTGCCCTGCCGCAGTGCAAGTGGAGCTGACAGAGGAGGAGGCTGCGGCAATTGACCGGCTTGCGGCCATGGGCTTTGACCGCAACATGTGCATTGAGGCGTTCCTTATATGCGACAAAAACGAGGTGGGTCAAAGGCAGCCTAGGAGGTGAAGGTTGAGGGTCACCCCCACGACCAGGATGCAGCCAAGCAGATGTGCTACAGCAGCAGCGTCCATTGCTGTTGCAAGGGAGTCCAGTGGGCATTGGAGGCTTTGAGGTTCTATTGTTGACTGGGAACCTGCAGCTGGTCAGCAATCTAGCACTAGCAACCTTACGGTTGTTGATCAAGGGTCCCTCAACTCCCATATGAAAAGAACCGAGCGGTGCTTGTTCGCTCTGTGCTGGCGTGGCGGCAAACAGTAATCATGCGTGTTTGCGGGAGTTTACAACGATTGATGTTTCTGCGCTTGGAGTGGGGCGCATGGGAGGAATGGGGTTTGCTGTTTGTCCATTTTTAAGTGACAGGGAACTTGCGCAAGTTGGTGGTTATCCAGGGGCTTCAGGTAGGTAGGTCTAGTAGCCTTGGCAACACCGTGTTCACTGCTGCCCTACCTGGCCTGATAATGAGTGTGGTTGATGGGGTCAGCCTGTGGGTTATTGTGCAGGCGCTGGCCGCCAACTACCTCCTCGAAAACAGCATGAACATGTGATGGCGGGCTGGAGCTGCGCAGCGAGTAGCCTAGGGCTGTTTGTGCACGAAGTGGCGGCTGCGTGGATGGTTGCAAGGGTTGAAAGCTGGTGCCCCAGCTTCTGGGCGAGCCGGCGGCGGCTGCTGCGGTGCTCCTTGGTGTGTGCATAGATAGAGAGGCAGGCGTTGGGCTTTCTGAACCCTGACAGAGGGCTGGCATGGGGGATGCATTTTGTCAGTCACGATGGACCTGGACGCCTCCCTGGTGCGGTGTAATATGTATGCGGTGCGTGCTCATGGAAGGACAGGGAGGCCACTAGGATGCAAGCGTGACCAAGCTACCTGAAAGTACACATGCAGGGCTGGAAGTGATGCCAGACACGAGATACTCTTTCTTCTGTCTACATAACGAAATATCAAAGGCTTCAAGCGTTGCAGAACAGAGCTGGCAGCTGTATCATGCATACGGTAACTCACGACTACAGGCATGCCCTGTGCAGGGGATAGTACTCTACCAGAGTGCGCCTTCCCAGTTTGCACAGGCTGGCACAGGAAAGAGTAGGCTGACAATTCAGAGCTTTGCAGCTGAGCTGTTGGGGCGCCTCTTGCAGTTTTTCCAGTTAGAACACAGCTTCTCCATCTCAGCCACAGGTGGTGCATGCCATTAAGAATTGGTACTTCGGTTTTGTGGTTTGTGGGCATAGTACATCCTGGCTTTTTGTTGGCCCCATGACTCACGGCAGCATGGTCAGGTGGCGGTACGCTGTTAGACTAGACTAGACCACCAGTGCCTCTGCACTCGTCGCTGGTACAAGCGTGTACCAGCAGCGTTGCCTTTCGCCTCAGGGCCGTGCTAAGGCGATTCACGCACTATCTAATAGTCTCGGCGGTCTACCCGTGTCGCCCAGCTGGGAGACTGACTGGCCATGTCAGCGTGGGGTGCAGCCGCCACGTTCCTCAAGTGCATACCGCAGCATGCATCGCATGATCACCCTTTACGCGCTGGCGTAGGCCCCCTGATCCCGGGCGCTCCCTTGCTACAGAAAAGCTGCAATACTGCCGACCGACCGTAGAACAAGTTCTTAAACCCACGCCAGGTTGGTGACTGCGGTATCGCTAGATTTCTAGTCTGACACTGTCATTCCTTGCCACACAAAACTGCCAGGCAACGGTGTGTGTATCGCGAGTTTCCTTTATGCCACTTCAGATAAAGACGAGGGACAGAGCACTATCCAAAGCTAAGTGATCCGCGTGCCTGGCACATGCGAAGCTGCAAGGGAACCACATGGTAAACAGTCACCAATAGAGGTGAGTACACTGGCATCCTTCCATTCAAGCCCTTCTAGGCACCCAACTCGGCTCTGGCAGCAGCCTGGTCGCCTTTACCGGCAGTGGTTCTTAGCACCCCTCCAGGGCCTCGTGGGCCAGCATGCCCCAGTCTGACATCCCTTCTGACAATTTTTGTGCTGCTGGCCCCTGCCACATGACTGTCACTAACCGGGTGATCAACTCTTGCCCCTTCTTGCATATCCCTCCCAGCATATGCCTTGTTACACCCGCAGGGTTCAGCTACCCAGCCAGCTACCCGCCCTGCTGCAGGCTCCAGTGGACTGACAGCCGCACCCTCACTTATCTGCTGCAATGCCCGCCTAAGGGTGTCTTCCACAATGGTGGTGAGGACTGCTGCACATGACAGCACGTGGACAGCCTCCCGCGAGGCGCCTTCACCAATGCTTTTCATGTCCCCAGCACTGCCTGGCAACCGGGTCTCCGTGCCTTGACCCCTTGTGCTTACTGTGGGCTCTCTTTTCCTCATTTCCCTGCAGAGCTACGCTCCCCTCATGAAATGGTTGCTTATAGCCCTAGCCTTGGGCCTGCTGGCCCCAGCAGCCCAGGCGCTCCAGCCGCCACAGCTTACCCCCCGGTTTAGGGCCTCAGCAGGCAAAGCGCTGCTCCAGGCAGGCAGCCCGCCGGCAGCAGGCTGCCTATCAGAAGCGGGCTGCACCAGCTGTACCCAAGCATACGCGTACAACGTTAGCGCCTTCCCCTACCGACTGACCTACACCGCGGCTGAGGGGAATAGCAGTACCGACTTTGTTTTCAATGTGAGTGGACCGCCTTAAATGATTGTGGTGCGCAGCAGCGGATGGTTTTCTCACAAGCTCCGTGCTGCGCTGAGCTGCTTGCTGCGCCCACCACGTGCAAGGCCGGCTGGACCGTGGCGTTACGAGACTGGCGCGTTCTGCAGAGTCCCCTTCTGTTGAGCACCGCCTGGAAGGAGGGTGGGGCTGGCTTGTAGCACACCCACCTGTCATCAAGTTGGCCCTCCTACCAGGGAGGTGGGGGCCCGTGTATCATATTTCTCCCCTCGTGTTCCTGCCTCCCGCGATGCTGCACCATCCAGGCGTACCTCTCACACACGTACTCCCCCCCCCCTCCTTCTGTCTCCCGCGGCAAGATCCACCAGGCGTACGCCTTGCTATTACTCCCTCCCTCGTCCCGCAGCTGTGCTCCACGGACTGCAGCCTCAACGCCGAGCTGTGCCGGCCGCTCGGCGCGTTCCAGCTGCGGCTGGCGGACGGCGTGCTGGACGGTGGGGTGGGCCAGGACCTGCAGCCGGAGGCGGGCAGGGGGGCGCTGGTCCAGGGCTGCGACCCGCGGGGGCCGGGCATGCTGTGGGAGGGCAGCCGGCTTGAAGTGCTGGGGACCAACGAGCCGGCCGAGGTGGGTGGTTCACCTAGCTGTGGGGAAGGGGTGCCTTTTTGTGGTAAGATGCACCCATCTGGAGACCGACGAGCCGGCCGAGGTGGGTGGAATAGTCACCTAGCTGTGCGGAAGGGGTGCCTTTTTGTGGAAAGATGCACCCATCTGGGGACCTACGAGCCGGCCGAGGTGGGTGGATCAGTCACCTAGCTGTGCGCAAGGGGAAACTCTTCTTGACATTCTGTGGGTGTAAGCAGCCGCAGCTAGGGGGAGTATGCAGGGAATGGTGGGGCTGACCTTGAGTGGGCAGAGGAGGCAAGAAAATGACTAGCTGGGGGAGCAGGGCTGTGTTAGAAGGAGCTCCTTGCAGAGAGGCTGGGCAGGTCATGCCATGGGGTAGGGGAAGAGCTAGGGGTGCTTGGGGCACGGAGCCTGCAAGGGCACTTTTGGCACAGTAAGGGCATTGGTATGCACATAGGCAGCAGGTCGCACGGGCCAGGTCAATCAATCGATCTGCTAGCCATGGCTGTAGTGTTGCTGTGGGTAGGATGAGTCTTGTGCAAGCCCTTGGTTGGTCCCTGCACCTGGCGTTCCTGTGGGGCGCCGTGTGCTTTGCCAATCATTGCATAGGGTTCTGTGACAGGTTGCATGGTGTCATTCTGTGTGTCCTTGCTGCCACAGCAGTAACCACAAACATGGCATTCTTTCCGCGTCTCTTGCTCCTCCTGCAGACTCAGGCATGTCAGTTTTTCCGGCTGAGCCTGCCTCGGGGGCCGGGGCAGCCCCCGGCCAACCTTCAGAACCTGTGCCAAGAGAACGTGCAGCTGGTGGACAGCGCTGGCTCAGTGGTATTCACCCAAGCAGCCGACGGACCCTCCTGCCTGTAAGCTGCGGCTGGTGCTTGTCGCCTGGATCGCCTGTTTGAGAGTATGGTACCTTCAATGCCCCACTGCTGCTACAAGCACAAAGCACTTCGTTCGTGCCCGAGTGCAGTCGCTGCTGGGGGTAGGGCTTGCCTGTGACATGTCCTCTAACTGGCAGGGCTGTAGGCGTGCGTGACATGTAAGGCACCAAATTGGGCCTGGCTGATTGCCGGCAGAGCCTGGGACCGTGCATGCTTTGGTCTGCTCCAGGGGTCATTGATGAGGGTACCACTGCCTAAGCCGCAGAGCCCTGCCTGCCATGGCTTCTGTTCCTCGGCATAAGATTGATGCACGCCTGGTCCGCCTCCTGCCTGTGCCTCTCCTGCCCCCCGCTGCTTCATGCTGCCAGGCCCTTCTGTGTTATCGCTACAGGAGGCTCATGTGAACCACCCCTATGCCCCCTCTTGTCTCCTGCTCCCTGCAGCTTCATCCTGCAGCTCACAAACGGCGCGAGCGGCTACGGGGTCCTGCAGCAGCAGCCGCTGGAGTCACCCAGCCCATCCCCCTCACCGGCACCCAGCCCCAGCCCCAGCCCCGGGACCTCCCCTCCCGCCCTGCTGCCATCCCCCAGCCCCCCGGTCAGCACCCCCCCTCCCCCTGGGGAGGAGTGCCGGGCGGAGGCTGGCTGCATAGATAGCGCCTGTACCGATGCGTACGCCAACCAGGCGGATGACCTCCCGTACCGCATCTTCTATACCAAGACGGGGGATTCCAACCGCACCTGGTTTGTGTTCACGGTGGGTGGGGTGCTGCCTTGCGGGGGGCGGCTTGATGCCGTGCTGTGCACCCCGGGCAAGAGTCACTTGCCCCTTTACTGTCCCTGGTGGTATGTGCACCTGCTTAGGGGTAGGGGGTTTGATACCGAGCCCGGCGGGGCAGAAGGTTGAGGGGGACGGGCATCGAATGTAGAGGACATCATGCGTGTCTCCCACTGTTGCCCTGCCCCGCCCATAAGCGCAGTGGCAGGATACACCGTGCAAGTAGGAGATCTTGGTAATGAGGTACCGCCCATTAACAGGGTACCGCCCCCGGGCTGCAGGTGTGCTCCTGTGGGTGCTGAGGAAGCCGCGCTGCTGGTGATGGTGGTGAAGGGGGGGGGCCTTGAGTCATGATATACTGTCCTGTCCTGCCCCGCGCCTGCAGGTGTGCTCACGTGGGTGCTCAGAGGGCAGCCCCTTCTGCGAGCCCCTGTCCCTGCTCCAGCTGCGGCTGTCAGACGCGGTCCTGGAGGCCCCTGATAGCTACGGCCTGCTCACAGTCCCCGATGGCACCGTGGTGCAAGGGTGCGACCCGCGGGGCCCGGGCCTCCTGTGGAACAGCACCGCCCTGCAAAACATGACCATCATGGCGCCATCTAGTGTGAGTGCTTGTCTTCTGACTCGACTCTTGGTGCGGAAGCATGTAGAAGTAGCAGCTGAGAGCAGCAAGCCCTGGCTTGGGTGCCAGCGTGGTTGAGGCTTGGTAGGGGTCAGCAGTGCAGAGGCATAAAGCTATCACCTAAGGACTGTGTGGTCGAGGCTTGGTAGGCGTCAGCGGTGCAGAGGCATAAAGCTATCACCTAAGGACTGTGTGGTCGAGGCTTGGTAGGCGTTAGCGGTGCAGAGGCATAAAGCTATTACCTAAGGACTGTCATGGGTATTATGGACCCGGGTTGCATGTGCTGAACTGTGGCAACAGGGCCAAAGTGGTGGAGCCGGCATGCCAAGGCTAAGCTAACCTAGCTAGGCATCTGGCACGCTGGGTTAGGGCTCAATGGCACATGAAGGCAGGTCGCATAAGCTCCTCCCACGCCGTTGGGTTCGCAACCCGTAGATGGCACAGGGGCTCGACGCTGGGGCGGTGGTGAGTTGCTAGGCGGGGGTGGCTGCTGTGCAAGCTAGGGACGGCTCAACTCTGCTGGAGCTTCACCCCAGAGTGTGGGATGCTGCTGTGCAGGCGAGGGACTGCCTGACGCTGAGGCTTAGCGTGGAGACGCCCGTGGCGGATGCTGACTTGCGGGACATCTGCCAGCAGGGCGTGCAGATCGTGAACAACACGGGGGAGGCGGTGTTCACGCAGGAGGAGACGGGCTGCCTGTGAGTTGCCTGCTTGGGGTTGCGGGCGGGTAGCGGCGGCAAGGGGGGC